>JAHZNC010002469.1:0-10029 GCA_027744095.1 Zhuqinia jingwanae | reverse complement strand
TACTTGCACCATACCATCATCAAAATACCTACCTATCTCTATGGTGGGTTATGTTTAGGTACATATTATTTGCAGTATTATTCTGTCTAGCTACCTATATACAATATAAATATAGATTGAAAATGAAAATATCATCATTATTTTAGTTTGCGAATATAAATGTTGGTGGTAGTGTGTGTATTTGTGTGTATGTGCATTCCAAATGTGATAGACTTTCTGGGTAAAACAAAATGCTTTTTGTGCTACATTTATAACCACAACTTTTACAATTCCACCTCTGTTAATTTTTAAAAAACATTTTAGGTATGTATTATTTTTAGACATACACACACATTATATGCATACAACATAGCTATCTACCTTGTTATAAATGAGTAGTGGTTACGTTTAGTTTATTTGTGGCAATAGGAACAGTAGTGGCAGTAGGAACAGTGGTAGTGGGAATAATGGGCGCCAGCTTTTTCCTTCATCGTTCCACTTGCTTCTTCTTCTACTTCTGCTTCTTAAAACACGAAGAAAAAAACTACACTATGTGTGTAAGGTCGCATGCTAGTTCCCATTAGTGGTTGCTTTTTCAAGCTATATGAAGCAACCATCTTTTCCCTTTCTCTCTCTTTTTGCTCTGGTTTTTTTACTCTTTCCAACTTAACCACTTTTTCTCTCCTTCACTTTTTTTTGTTGCACGCTAATGTACCTGTTTTGACGTCGACTATTCCAGTAGTAGTAGTAGTAGCAGCAGAATGATGATGATCACGATGATCATGATGACGATAGTAGTGGTGGTAATAGCCGTCGTGTGCCTTAAATGCAGTGAGTATGTGTGTGGTATGTTTTTTTTTGTTGGGGAGTAGAAGAGGAAAGTAGTTGTAAAGAGGAGCGGCATCGAGGTGGAATGATTTTCAGATTTGTGAGCTCCTCTCTCCTTTTCTCTCTCTCTCTTTCTTTTTTCAACTATATCGTTTGCTTACTTTACTTCCTCCTCCATATCAACAAACACACAAAGAATTGAAAAATAGTAATGCTGCCTGCCTCTACTGCAATAGTGTGTAGCTTTAAAAACAGTGTGTTGGGGTACCTCTCTCTAAGGCGATACTAGGCCAATTTTTTTTAGAGAGTGAAAAGAAAATAAGAGGAACAATATCAAGATCATTAAGGATGGATGCTAGACACAAACATATACACTTTTTTTTGCAGAAACTAAAACTCACAGAAAGTATTTATAATATATAACATGTGGTCTAGGTAAGTACATATATATATATATATAAAATATATATGAAGAATAGAACAAGAAGCATCACTATATCATCATCATTACCATCTTTCTTCTCATGGTTTTTTTTCTCTCTCTTATTTGCACTGTTCCATATTATTCCATAACATATATCGAAACAATTACAATCTCTTGTATCTTCCCAATTTTCTTTTCTTGTTCTTGCTAAGTTGTTGGGTTTACTGTGTGGTGGTGGTAGTGGTGGTGACGGTGAATTGAGTAAGGGAGTCTTTTCTTTGTTCATAGAAAAGAAAGAAAGAAAGTATGCTGTGAAGTTGTTTATGACTTTTTGCTCCCTACCTCTTCAGCCCTTTTTTTTCTTTTACCAAACCAACAAAGATTCGAGTTTTTGCTTCAACCTCCTTCATCCGTACAAACATTATATATGATTTTCTTTGTATATACATAGCTGTTTTATTGATGCTCCTCTGCGTCTTCTACTTATGACTACTTTTTTTTTCTTTTAATGCATCCTCCCTACTACTACGACCCTTTATCTTTTCCTTGGGTTTGTAGGTATCTAATAGCTTTCCTTGTAAAAAGCTGGTTTCCTGTGTGAGGAAACACTTGTCAAAAGACAGTAATTTAAGACACCATTCATGTTCGACATTTTCACTGAACTTGGAGAAAAAGAGAGAAGAAATTGGAGAGTTTCTTAGGAACAAGGGTTCATGTTACTCAAACTTATTCGCCAGTGATAATCGCCAAACATTAAGTTGTTGTTTGGAGACTTTTTCGACTCGTTTATGTCAAAAAAATAATATTATAACTGCGTACCTAAAACGTAGGCAAATATTATAAATAAATAATAACCGTGTATAGACCTAAAACCAGTTAAAATAAAACTTGTAAATAAATCTTTTAATTAAAAAAAAGTTGAAATAAGTAGTTCACAAATATGAAATGCATATATAATATGTATGCTTTACATCAATTTTATATCTAAACAAAAAAGTAAAAATTGGATATAATTTAAAGTTTAAATTACGAAGAAAAAAACCAGACATAGTCGTAGTTTTGATGAAAAATACTTTTTTCCGGAATCGACAACATTATTCTTCCCCATTTAATCCTAATTCATAGATAAAGTTACTTTTTCTCGTATTATGAAGTAAAAAAATTGTGTAGTGCAATGGCAATGTGTTTGTACGTATTCATGTACATATGGTGTATGCATGTAGGAGTTTTCTTTAAGTCGACAGTTATTCTCATGAACGCAAAGTTGAAAGATGACTTGAAATAGTTTTTTCCCTACGCACAGTTTACCCCCACCCCATTGTAGTAGTACGTCAGCCAAAAAATTCTTTTCCTAAAAAATGTGGACAAAAATATGGAGCATTCTTGTGTTGAAAAAAAAACATACACAAGAAATAATTCTTGTTGGACTTTATGGTGATGTTGTTCCGGTGTTTTCACGTATATCTCTTTTGTGTTTTCCAGTGTAGGGAAAAATGTGGATGGTCCGTGTGCATTATTTCCTAAAGTTGACATTTGGGCGGATATGCTTTGGCAAAGAAGAAAAAACCATAAATATGTTTTCTTTTATCTTTGCAAAACAGCAAAGGGGAAAGAAAAGAGAAAAGCGACTGACATGTAGAAAACGTGCGTGCTTTCCACGAATTTAATACTTTCACTGGAAAAAAATACCATTGCGTTTTTTTCATGGGCTATTTTTATTAAACAGATAAGTGTGCACTCCTCTACTCTACACAGGGCATGGTGCAATGCACATGATTATTATTAATGTACTTTAATGTGGTATACGTAAACTACTTCACGTCTTTCGCTCTTACGGTTGTGGGATGGTAGCAGAAGAAAAAACAAAAAAGGCTTTTTACAAAAAAACTCTGTTCTTTTGAAAAGTACTTATTCGTATGTAATTGCATATCTACATATTATACATCATATACCTACCAAATACAAGTTTTCTCTTATTCACGGCTTTTTATTAAAATATGGTCTACTGCTTTTAAAATCTATTGAAACCGAGATAAAAACGAAATCTCTATATAAAATGTACCTTCTCCACATCATCATCAGATCATCCTGCATTCATATTAGTTTGGTGAGTTTTTTTTTCTGGGCTAAGCCTTTCTCCATTTCGGTGTACATTTAAGAGGCTCAATTAAAAAAAAAGAACTGTGTAAACAGTGCAAAAACATAGTTTCCTGTGAGTGTTCTCAGCTCCAGCAGAGTTCTGTTGAGCGTGGCTGACATTTCCATCTTTTCTCTCTCTCTCTCTCCCCCTCTCCCCCTCTGCCCTCTGCTTTCATTTTCATCCTATAACTTCATTTGAGTGTGTGTGTGTGTGTTTTTGGGAGCATGTGGTAGGTACTAATTGTAAATATAGACCGCTTCTCATCGTGATCATCATCATCGTGATCAACATATCACCTCATAGATATGTACATTTTTAGTGATGAATCTCGTTCCTTTTTTCCTTAGTTTTTTTACCACTAGTGACTACCATAATGTATATCCTCTTTTTTAGTAGAGTTTTTTTGGGTGGCCTTTATTTTCTTCCTCTCTGCTTTTCTCTCTCTCTCTCTCTCTCTTTGGATCAGCGGGTGATGATGGAAAAAGTTCTGCAAAAAGTAATGACACTGCCACTCAACGTCTCAACCACTACCACAAATACACAAGTAGTGCAGGGGCAATAGTAATACTACTACAACGTACTACAAAATAGTTTGAATGAGGAGGATGAAACGGTATGAGAAGATGAGTAACTCTCAGAAAAAGAAGAGAAGAGTTTTTTTCCTTCTTTCTACTTGTGTGTTGTGGGAAAAAAGTATTAAAAGATAGGTAGGTATAAAGCATATAAAAATCCAACGCTATTAAAATACATACATATTATACAAATTGTATATTACTTGTATACTTTAAAAGTAGAGCAAACAAAAATAAGCGGTAATGGCTTTCCTCTTTTATTTTTTATTATTTTATTTTTCAAGAACTAATAAGCCTCTCTTTCTACTTTGTACATAGTATGAAAAGTAACATTTTTGGTCAGAGTAAAAAAATGGTGCGGTGCGGTGGTATGTTTCTGTTATACAAAAAAATTATAGTCATTATGATTATATATATTTTATATGGGTACCACATGACGATTTGTTTTTTTTTGGTGCTGCTGCGGTCTGACTGGGTGACAGAGGCATATTATTATTATTATAATACCTCACATATTTCCCCGAATTTTTCACGCCATTGTCCCCGTGACTGATCCCGTGTGCTTGTGCTTGGTTCCTAAATGAAAGGATACTAAACTGGGGTAGATCAGGAAATGCATCATTGTCATAAAGGGTAAAAAATATTTTGCTGCCTTTTTCGGACTTGCTGCTGCAATGTAACGACAGGAGACGAGTACCTTGTGTATGCGACGACATTTCAATGAAAAGGTCGCTCGCTTTAAAAAAAAAAAAAAAAAAGATAAAAGCTTTGGTATTTTTTATATTTTCGGCATTCTTGGGTATTTTTGGCTACCATTAAAATGATAGTTTCTTGTTGGTAAACATATGTGTGGCGTGGTGAGGGTGGTGGTGACTGCGACGGTGTGGTACTTGCGGTTTTTTCATATAAAAATAGGGGAAAGTAGACATTTGAACGTTTGTTTTCAACTATGTATGTTGTGTTTTTTTACATATAACAAATGACGATGACATCATGTTTTTCGTCAAACAAACAACTTGGAGATTTTGCCGTTTCGTGTCAGTAAAATATGGCCAGCGATACAAACACGGTACCTACTACGCATTTTGAAACCTTCATTTTCATGCAAAGTGGGATCTATTAAGTTGAGGTTAATTTTTCAAAGCAATAAAAAGATATTACGGCGTAGATAGTGCACATGAAAGAAAATGGAGTTAAAAGAACCTCTAATTACATTCAATTAGCATTGATTACACATTTGAATTAAATTGCATTTTAAAGAATATAATTAACGCTTTTCGCTTTTTTCCCTTAGTATTGCAGGTACTCTGGATGTCGAAATAATAATTTTACTACTATTTCCCCCTCTCACCAATTTCAACTTGTTCATATCAAAACTGTTGCGCAACTTGCTAATGATGATGATTCGTATGATTTGACGATGCTGGAAATGACAATTATGACCTATTTTTTAATTGAGCAATTTTCAAGAGTTTCCTAATGTTTGCGTTAAATGCCATACACGTCGTTTTGGTATTCTGTGCTGAAGGAATGTATTTTTGTTACCAGAAGATTGAAATAAAGGAAATGTATGCTGTAAAAATGGGGAAAAGTCAAATAGTTGATGACATAAGCACAATTTTGATAAAGTTCTCAAGCTGTGTAGATATGTATGTATGTATATATGTGTCTGTGAAAATTGAGAGAGATGTGGTAATATTCAAATGTAAAACTGACAGAATTTCATTCGAATTTGGTATTATAACGATTTCTGCTGATTTATGCGCTTTTCCCTGGTAAACTTGTCTTGCAGACTTTATAACGGGGTAATAATGTAGGATCGCATGTGAAGATAAAGTTATTTTGATCCTTGTGAATATTTTACTATTTATATATACATTATACTCTTATGTTCATATATCACTGAAAAAAAATATATATAAGTTTGTAGTAGGCCTTTTAGCTATGCATACGAATAGAATATTACCACAAGAGTGACAAACACACGGGTTCTGCGTGTGACACACTATTATTGACTTGAACAAATGTGTTTCACCCTTGGAATCGCTTACAGGCATCCCAGATTCATGCCCCTTTTGCCATGCATGCATTTCTCTTATAGTAATGCACACTTTGTGTGGCAGAGACTATTCCCGAAATGCATATATATCATCTTAAAACTTTATTTTTTGCTCCCAAAAAGCTGCTTTGGCTTTGCTTTTCTGGTGGGATATCCATCAAAATTCATCTAGACACATGCAGACTACTACTACTATGGTGGGTCTTCCTGCTACGACAACACGACGACGAGATGGTGTTTATATACTAACATTAAAAGGATCAGAGATGGAGATGATGATACTTACTACTACTGCTTCTAATATATGTTATATACACATAACTTGTTATTGAAACCTCTGATGCTACCTCCAAGTTTTTCTCATCCTCTGTCTTTCGAGTAAACTGGCTTCGGAGGATTCAGTTAGCAAAACTGTAAAACAGAAAATGTGCACTTTTCGTTTTTCCCTTTATCATTGTTGTTCATCATATATCATCACATCATATACACAATACAGCACTCTTACTTAAGATGCGTTAGTAATATCCTAGTTCATATATAGTTGATAGTATTTACATACAACAGTCAGCAAGGTTTTGCTACTGCCACAAACACAAAACCTTTCTCCAAGTTCTCTCTCCTAAGAAATCTCTTTCACTCTCTTTTCCCATTTTCATTTTATGCCTACTTTCCTTTTTTATACGCTTTCACCTTATAACATGCCATAAAGGAAACTTTTTCCATGTGTAGATTCCTCCTTACTAGTTGAAAGTTAAAAAGATGGAGAGACTTTTATACACACATATTTACATACATACATAGGTATAATGAATGTATATATAGAGTCAGCTTGAGATTGATGGAGGAAAGAGTCTTATTAGTTGAAAGTTAAAAAGATGGAGAGACTTTTATACACACATATTTACATACATACATAGGTATAATGAATGTATATATAGAGTCAGCTTGAGATTGATGGAGGAAAGAGGAGGTGAGCAAAGTCATGAGTTATTCTATATTATGAATATTTAATGTGAGAATATCAGTCTATGCCATACTCTCTGCCTTTACTACTGCCAAGTTTAAGGCAGGTGGCTCATGCTAAATTCTAATTTTGAAACAGGCAGAGCATCATCAAAAGACTTTATGGGTCTTATCCTTATACACAGTGTATAATAATAGCATACATATATATATTATACCTATGTAGCAAAACTTTCACCGTATTTTGCAGGCATGAAAAACAGTGACTAAAAGTAAAATGGTTGGAGGCTGATAGAGAGAGAGTGTGAAACATTGTATTTATACATGGCTGTATGCATGTACTATATTAGGTATATTATTGAATATAAAGATGGCGTAGTAACATTTAAATGAGTATCCGGATTTCAGCTGATGATCATGATGATGATGATGACGCTGGTCCTCAGTTTTCATGTCAAGTTTATTATTATTATTATTATTACAATGATTGTGTGGAAGTAATTGGTGAGCTACAGAGCAGAACATAATATTGCTAAATGATGTCGATTCATTTGCGCACAGCAGTTGTCTTGTGTGGAGATTGGCTTGCCGTGAAATTTCACGGGGAGCACAATTCCCTCTGCACATTAAATTAACCCTTCATGCAGCTCAAGCATATCATTTTCCTCCACCATCATATAAATACATGTGTCTATATAAATGTGAAGCTCTACTATGTATAATGTTTGATCATGTTACAAAATATACTATACATTATACATGATATGAACAAAAATCGTCTATCCACGAACAATTTACTCTAGTATGTTATTTTGATGGCATATATTATTTGGATCACGACACAACGCTATAATTCCCTCCCTTTCTTTCTTCTTGTTACTTGGAAGTTGTTAGTGGAGAGGCGTTAGCATATTCATTATCCAAAATGAAGTATTTATGCAGCAGCAGAGTTTTCCACCACCAACAACAAAAACACCACAATATTGTATACATACATACTCAATACACTACTACTACTAACATGGTAGTCATTTGAAGTTCCAAAGTGTCAAATTCTACATAATAGTAACAAACACATCTTGTTTGTCCCATTTATATACGTACATATGCATCCATATCCATACACACATAATATAATGTACTATGCATACATTATTATTATATTTTCGTTTGCTCACGCATGGGACACTGAAAATGATGCAGCAGCATTGCTTGTGGTCTTTTTCCTGTTTTCATGGTTGTTTAACTTATGAGCCGTGAGCGAGCATCATAGTAATATAGCAAAGCATGCATACCATATCACCCGAAGCATGATTATGATGATATGTTGATGATGATATCTTTCTCTCCCAGGCACATGGCATCATCATGGAAACCTTTGACTTTTTTAATACTATATATGCCTCATGGAAATGATAGGATGTCTTGTCCTCTTGTACATTGGGAACATCATTATTAGTTATTACATTTCCCGTTGTCACTCCATAAATTGGATGCTGTTTGAAATTCATACAAACGTGTACTACTACTAATAATAATATAGACATTCGTAAAGCATCATAAATCCATATTATTCAACTTCATCATTATCATCACACAACAGAGATATGAGATGTGTATGTTTGGTTGAAAAAAGAAATGTATAATAGCAAACCTCTTGATGCTGTATGGCTGGACGAGTTGATAGTTGTGTTGTTATCCCTTAAGCATGATGATAATATGGTGATCATATTCATCCATCCAACTTATGTGCGTATTAGGTGAAAGCCATCACGAGATGGATTTTTATGTGTGTGTGGCCAGAAGTGGTTTGTCTTTCTGTCTCATTTCAGTATACTTACAACTTGTGTAGTGTGTGTGGTGTACCTACAAATGTATATATATATTTTTTAAATCCTTTTCTCCATATTATCTACAATACTTTCTCTTCTAAATGTATGCCATTATAGCCAAAGCGTGGCTAAGCCCTTTTCTCTCCGTTTTATATTTGGTGTTGTGTGTGTATATTATGCACTGTTTTTTAGTGCTGCTGCAAGTCGTTTGTAGTGGCGATGACGGTGTGCTAGTAGTAGTTGGAAAGGACATTTGATCCATTTGAGAAGCTTTGGACCTATAAATCCGGATAAATGTTTCCCTCGTTGAGGTTGAGTATGTCCAAAAGAGTGACCAAGATAAACTGCATACTGTACTTGTTTTAAACAAATACCATTTCCCCTAAAACATGGCCACACTCTACTACTGCTCTATTATTCTTACGTTATTATATGTAATGTACATACATTATGTAGGATACTCATCCTCATTTCTTATAAATATTTCATTAGTACTTTGTACTGCTGCAACAACAACAACAATGCTGATGATGCTATATTTACACACAAACATATATGTGCAAAGGGAATCCCATCTCCCTACAACATCAGCAGCAGCAACTAGATAGCACCATTGTAATAATGGTCAATCTCTTATTTTGATAGTCTCTTCTTCTGCTGCTGGACGCTTTTTAGACGTAATAAAGTAAAAAAGGATGTGTGTATGTTTGTGTGTAGTGTATAGCCACATGGAAAACCATTGTACATGTTTATATGACAGGATCACATGTGGTACATTTATTACATTACACATCACGCATACACATCGAAATAGGCCACAGTATCTGTAGTAGTAAACCTACAGGCTAGGCTCCATATTATTATCGGTTTCTTTTCGTGTCCGGGTAAGGGACACACTCAAAACGGATAAACGCGGCTAAACATAATAAACTTTATATACCTACATAATATTATAGTCTCCGCGAAACAAAACTTTCTTGCTAGAAGCCGTAAATCTAAGATTAAATAACATTGGTATTCTAGTCTCGTTATCTTTTATAATCTAACAGAGCACCTCATGAGATGTTTATTATGTTTCTTTACTACAAATTACACTACTATAGCTATATCGACTACTACTACTACAAGTGAAACTGGAAGCTACAACGCTTACAACGACGACGACGACGACTCTGCGTGCACCAGTGATAAAATTATAATGCATTCACATAGGCACATATAATAATAATAAC
>JAHZNC010002468.1:0-10362 GCA_027744095.1 Zhuqinia jingwanae | reverse complement strand
CCCTGATTCCGTCCCTATGACTGAAATTTTCTATTTATAACATAAATTATTTTTTACTTGTTTCCTGTTTTTCGTGCTCATGTTTAAATAAATAAAGTTTGAGTAAATTTTGTCAATCATAATCAAAAATATTATCATTAGTAGTGATAAATGATCATACATAAGAGTGATATGTAAACGAACTGAAACATCATCCCTACGCCCGAAAGTTTTAATTTGAGGTTATTATAAAAAATATAAAACAGTAGTTATTTGTGAATTGTGAAGAGTGTTTGCAAGGAGTAACATGCAACCAGTAAAGTCAAAATAATTACCAATAATCAAAACCATTGAGTCCAAATACCTTCTCCTTTTTTTAGCCCGCTGACGTCTGATCATGACGCAATTTTTGACACGATTTAGGTAATACGACATCACTTGCGTTGGACGTTGTATAATTGATAGAGTGGTTTTCTCCCAAATATGACATAAGATGCTTGTCTCATTTTTACTGAATTCTTCTTCCTTTTCTCAGTCGGCATTCTTCTTTGATTTTTCTGTAAATTTCCAAACGCGCATCGTATTACTCGGAACACACTCATATGTCATGCATGCTAAATTTTATAATGCATGACAAGCCAGGAGGTCAAGTATTCTAGATATCAGTCTGGAGAGTGCAGTGGACAGCATTCTTGTACAGGCTTTCAAGTTGGTATTATTGATATTGGTGATGTGATGATGATGATGATGAGAACGAAAGATTTTTATTGCTAACTTTTATTGCACACGTGTTGGCACATAATCCCATGAATATTTCGAAGTTTCATCACAGCATGGACAGGCAAAGAAAAGTGCACTTTAACCTTTGTAATCTCGTGACAAATTCTTCTTTTCAATCTTCCGGAAGACATCAGGAAAAATTAATGGGGTCTGAATTAGTAGGTTTGGAATATACAGACGTCGTATTTGCAAGGTAAAATTAAGTGTGAAGTAGGCATGGAGGACATTCAGGTTAAACAAATGTAAATAATGTAATCTGATGTATAGCAGCATGTACATAATATTGAGTTTACTCACAGTCACAGTACATCGTTTAATGCTTTTTTCACTTTCCAAAGTGACTTCCCGAGTGTGTAATCTTGTACACACGGATACATTAAAACTAGCTCGCTTGTTTGATCCGCTTCCAAAGTAAATAACCGAATAACCTTTGATGTTTTAATACGAATGACCTTTTTCTTGTATGGTTCGAAACGTGCTACTCTATTTTGATATGTCCATATATCATCATAATAGTAACATAATATGCTTTAGCCATGATTTCAAGTGCATATACAGCGGAAAATGTAAATAAAAAATAATGCTCAAAATATTACCTTACAATCATTCCAAAGTGCCGGAAAGCTTTTTTTTTTGTTGTATGTTGATATAACAAGACAATTTTCCGTCATCAAAAAATGTTGGCTGAATAACCAAGTTCGGGGTCAAATAATGGCACAAATATAGTATTATGTTATCTTGATATGGTGAGATTTGATTATTGCATATTATTCGCAATAAAGTTATAGGATGCCATTAATAATAATGTAAAATAATAATCATGTTGTAAAAAGGGTTAAATTTTCAATTATATTTTTATTATTTGTTTGTATTTATTTATATTCATTTATGGCCTGTTTTTTTACTGTGTTGTGTTGTACATTATTTAAATCTTTACTTCCACTTCCTTCCTTCCTTTAATATATGTGCAATATTTACACATTATTAAATTTTAATCGCGCTATAAAAATACAATGGGCGACAAATTTATTTAATTTATCCTTTTTTTGTAATCTTGTCATATGTAATGTAGATATACCTCTATATGTATATACATACCTATATAATTCTCTATATTTTTATCTTAATTTATTTAAATACTACAATATTTCACTTGCTACCGCCTCTGCAAGTACAATTACACTAAATAATATTTACACATTTTCATGATTTTATGATCATGATCCACGTATTGTAATAATATTAAAAAGCTTGTATTAATGTAAAATATCTACGTATTATTTACATACATACATAAGAATTCCCTTTGCCCTCCTACAAAATTGCAGTCTATAAAAAGTAATAGCAGTTTTACTAGTTTTTTTAAAGATATATGTTATAACTAAAATGTTTCAAAACGTAGATAATTACTACTACTATTATTATAGTATTTATAATCATATCACAAAGTCAAGTAAAACAGAAAGATTTTATAATTTATCATCACGGTATAAAAACTAATTTAAGTTTATACTGTTAAAAGTACAATAGAGATACATATATATCTTATTATGCATTTAATATGGTATATTCAGTGTTGAGTTTAAACTACTTTTCAAAAAAAAAATCATATATATATTTCGCTGTTACAAGTTACAACTTAAAACATTTTCACTAAAAATTATTTTTCATTTTTTATGCTAACTGTATTTTTCGATTTAAATTGCGACACAAGAAGGATTAGTATATATGTATAATGTTATCATTTTATCATGTACAGTACAACGTACCTCTTCTTCGAAATCTCTCATTTCCTTCAAAGTTTCTCTCCTTCACACCCTACCATAACGTATTTCAATATAAATAAAGTTTATAGTTTAAGTTATCGCGATAAAAAACAATGTTTGTTCTCTAGAAGAACAAGTAGCAGTATAAGTACAAAGTATAATATTATGCTGTCTGTACACTCTATTAATGTAGGTAATTTAACTTTTTTCAGGTCAAAACAAGTATTTTCTCTTGGTTTATACATCGTGCTTATTCACGTCTACTTAATCTTCATTTCCTACTCTCTTCACTTCATTTCATACACCAGCAGAGATATGAATATTGAAGAATAACTTACATAAACATTTATGCACATAACAAGCTGCATATATTTGCAATGGTAATAATAATAAGGTTGAGAAATAGATAACAATTTCTCCCTGATACTCAAGGTTTCCCCCTTTCGCATGGCTGATTCGCTCACTGATGATGATGATGATGACCGTATTCCATTTATTCCTTTTCCACTTCCAACCGACTTGAAATTGAAGACGGAAGTGCTAGATTTGCTTATGTTACGAGTGCCAACAAAAAAATTATTTTCGAAAAGATGATCTCTTCCTATATGTTTCATATGATGTGGATCATCATCATTTTCACCATGTTTTTACATGGATGATGAGACAAACAGATGAAGGATACATCGACGAGGTAGAATATTATGAGGGATCCTCCTCATAATAATAATAATGTGCAGTTGTAGTGGAAATGGTTGTGTGAAATCGTCATTCATTTGTTTAGTAATGGGTTGGCACTGTTTCTAAAGCGTCCGACTCAGTTCTTTGCAATGCACAATTCTAAAGAAGCAAAATGAGAAAATAGAATGAAATGATCAGTTATGCTGTTCCACTTTTGAAATTATTTTATGGCAAGCTATTGAAATAAAAAAATACATGAATTTTTGTTTGGAAAGTTACCTTCGGTTTTGGTCTGAAAGTGTCCACACACTCTACTGGCAACCTGACGTGAGATACAGACCATTCACCAGAATCCTCATCTTGCATCAGCCAAATGACTGTGTGGAGGGGTACTTGAATGTAAGGTAATTCCGCTGTTGAATTAAAGAAATAATAATGATATTTTACGGTTATTTGAGTTGAGCTACTAAAAAAATGTGCACTTCATAAACAATCAACAGTTTTGGAACACGGAGCATTGTTTTTAAAAAAACTTACATTCTGGGATGCTCAAAAAGTGGCTCAGGAAACAACGGAGAACAGCTTGATGGCTAACAATCAAACGTATTTTTTCTCCATTTTCAGTGTTATTAGCTTGTTCTTCCACATTCTCCTTTTCAATTTTCTCAATGACTGGTCCTACACGGGCCAATACCATCCCTTTAAAAAATAAAAGCAACATTTAATTTTATGTATATTCATGCAACACTAAATTTCGTTTCAACGTTTTAAATTCCATCATTAATCCAGCCAACAGCTAGCATAAGATCTGTATTTCGTGGATGACAGTGTTATAAGGTAAATTCTACCACCTGCGTATCGCGAAGGCATTTTAAAACTTTTAGAATTTTCTTTCAAGCTTTTAAACTTACAGCGTGTAATTCGTTGAGTTCCTTCATAGCCTTCCTCTGATTACACTTGACACCTGCTGCTGTTGCAATCGTTCGCTTCAATCCAGACGTCCATACTTCCACGGGACATTGAAAATCCAAAGAGTTAACATAATTGGCTAAAGCCGCTCCATATGATCGCCCCCTTGAGGAAAGATTCGTATCCCCACCAATCTTGCCACTAAAATTGTTCTCACTCTCTCCATGCTGAAAAAGAGAAATGATCATAATAATAAAAACTACATTTATGTACAGAGATATTTATAGGGGCGACATGATACACTGTACTTGTTAAAATTCATTTTTAAAACACTTACTCTGCTCAAAAGAATAACTTTACGACTGCTCATCTTATAACTATGAGCCTTCTCCAAAAGTTCCGGAAAATCTGGTGCTGTGGTGGCCTTGTTAGCCTTCTGTGTTGCCGTTACATTCATCATGTTCAGATTTGCTGATTCTGCTATTGAGCTGCTACTACTACTTCCATTTCCACTGGATCCATTTTTATTTAAAAGTGACGTTGTCCCAAGAGAAAATGTTGCACCTTCTTTAGCCGCAACATCATTAGAGCGATTTCCTCGTGAGTATGTAGGGGCCATTATTATTATGACAATTGCTTTGTTCTCGTCTTCAACTTTACGGGGTGCGGAAGGAACTATTCTTCTTCTTATTGTTGGGTTGTTGCTAAATATTTTAATACTGATTTCCTCTTCTTCTTCTGTTTTTATGCTTAAGTTACAAGTTTGTATGCATAGAGGGAGATTACTGTTGAGGTACTTCTTCATCAATTGCACTTTAGTCTATACTTGACTTGATTTATTATTATTTATTATTATGCCCTGTCTAATTATAATATTCAGTCAACAAAAATTAAACACCAACTTCCGTCCGTAACCGTTAAATAAATAAAATACTATTAAAGTTTTTTTCTGTCGTGACTCCTGCTTTTAATATTCTATTCTCGGCGAAGTAGGTCCTTCAGGTTTTATAAGGATACACACGCTTCTATAATTTACTTCACTGTAATCTGAATTGCTATTGCTATATGTGTTCTAGTCTAGTACAACCCAAGTGTTTCCTTATTGAGGTGTGTTGTGTTCACGCCTCCTCTTGTCCTTTTTCCTATTTGTCGCCAACAATTTAAGAAATGAGACAGTGTTGAGTAATTTAACGTTTACAGGATATTTTTGTTTTGGTAATGACTCTTTTAGCTTAGCAGGTTGAGGACATCAACGCGACAACGACAACGAAATACTGTAACGTGCAGCGTTATTCCTGGGGAATTCGTTATTCAGTTAAGCTTTTTTTTGTGTGATCTGTAGTGTAGTAGATAGATCAGTGTGTATGAGTTGTCCACTCGACTTGACGAATGGTGTGGAAATGATTAAGTGCGGAATACTGAAGGTTATATTTATATACAAATCATCAACGATGAGCAAGGATAATAAAAAGATGATGATAGTTGTCTGTTGTATATTATGTATGCTGCTTGGGTGATGATTGTATAATTTGCAATGACACACACCAGTTTTTAGCGGTCAGTCACATAAAATATTATTATAACTTGTTGTTGACGAATACAGATGATGATGATGACGCTGATTGTGATTATTATGATTTGTTTGACTTCTTGTACTTGACTGATGATTTAGAAGAAGACACGTTGCGTTGTGTTTGAATATTTATTTTTGTTGTGCAACAACAGAGATAATTGATTTGGGAGATTTTTGCAGATGAAGTGGATAAGTTTGTATTAGGGGTTTGGATTATTTATTTATGCCTGTCAGTTGAAAATGTTATCAGAGGTATGGGAGGTGGTGGTGGGGCTGGAGCTGGGATTGTTTGGTGAATTCTCAATGAAAATGATAGGCTGAGCATTGGTATCAATCAGCTTTTTATACACACAAGATTTATTGTGTGGGTAAGTGGATTTCTCTGGATTGACTTTTTGATTTGATTTGAATGCACAATGTAATCTCTTCTGGAGACGGTGATTGGTGCTGGTATTTGGTACAGTGTCGTAGTGTATGAGTAGTCATACCATACATTACGAAAAAATCAATTCTAGTTGATATCAGACTGCAGCAGGGTTGTCCCCTTTTTTTAAATTCTGTTGCAATAAATACTTGAATTTAATAATGATTAAGGTGATGACGATGACGGTCACGATGAATCAATCGGTGAGAGGGTAAAGAATCTACCTCATTTTTCAGGACAAATAGCTCCTTACGTTGGTCACCTCTGGTGAACTCCTCAAAGAAGTGATTCGATGATGTGTGACGAATATAGTTACTCTTGTCCAGTGCCACTTTACTACGACTAGTAGTAGGCATACGTTGTTGTCGTCTTAATGATGTAGCCAGCTTAACAAACTAATTTTGACTTGTCGCAATATAATTAATAATTAAACACGTCAGTAGTAGTCTAAACTGCTGCTCAGTGCCACTTTACTACGACTAGTAGTAGGCATACGTTGTTGTCGTCTTAATGATGTAGCCAGCTTAACAAACTAATTTTGACTTGTCGCAATATAATTAATAATTAAACACGTCAGTTGTAGTCTAAACTGCTGCGAGCTGGCTGAGGTCGACTCTTTGGCTTATTTAATTTGGGTGGGTATTTTTGGTATTTTTCTTTGTGGTTGGGTTTTGTGGAGGCTGATTTTTTAATTTTATGTCATGCAACGCAATAAGTAAAACTGTTATGTGCATGCATACATGNAACTGTTATGTGCATACATGTAGCCTAAAATGTAATAATTGATTAAAAGGAGTGTTTTACGTGGTTTTCTCGTTTTTTACTATGTTACTTTGTATGACAGTAAGTCATAATCATTCATGTAGAAATCCTTCTCCAGCTTCAACTTTAACATAATTCCTGCTTCTGCGTTGATCTGTTGACAAAGATGACGATGATCTTTGCTGCTGGATGATGATGTCTTTATTATTCCTCGTGGATTAAGATATAATGTAATAAAGATAGTTTTTTTCGTTGTCCTGAAAAAGTTGAACTTTGGTGTGTTGACTGATAAAACTGTTGGAGCTTTTCGAGTTTGATTTTGTTTGAATGTGATATATAATATGCTTAAAAGCTTAAAATACGCCACTCACTTGAACAAACACTTTGACATTTGCAAAAAAAAATTATCGATTTAATCCTGCTTAATTATTCGCTGTCGACTGTCAAAGAGAAGTTGACACTTGGAACTGCCACTTGAGTTCAGCAGTTCACATCAAGGATGAAAAGTTCCTTTTGAATGAAACGGCTATACAATTTTCCACATCTAAATCACAAATATGGAATTAAATTAACCTTTTAATGTCCTTTTGATTACTAATATAATCTCAGCAATTACAATCTCCTTTATGATAAATCCCTACTAAAATCTGGCACACAGACTGATGGCGTCCTCCTTCTTCGTAATGTTCACAATTATGATGATTATCAAAAAGTAGTTACAAAATTTACTGGTTGTTGTACTATAGTATTGATTATGATGATTAAAGATCATTAATCGTACAGGGATCGTATGATTTTATGATTTAATACTTTTTATCGGTTGCATCTGTACAAATCCACGAGTACAAATATTCCTGTTACTCTGAAGACTTATTGACTTCGTCTTCTGACTTCCAACTTTTCTGATGCAATGAGACGATCCGATGCAGTTTACTCACCAACAAAACTATACATTCGCAAGTTGTGTATTATGTGGTAATATTGGCGAATACAGTAAGTAATCATATGCTTAAAAAAAAATTGGCAGTATCTAAATTTCTTGTGTAGCTATATTTCCCTTTCTCCTTTACCAGACCTTCTTCTATGATAATCTATGTTTGTGCATGCAGCGCTTCACGCTTCCAAGGAATGATCGACAAAGCAAACCACCAGCAAAAGTGGGGAGAGGGGACAGAGGGGAGCAATGTATTCTTTTTTGCAACCTTTTTGCAGTCGGGTTGCGATGAATGATATTTAAACTATAATTTGCAATTATAGTACTTGTAGTAGTTCTCAACAGACCACTTGATTATATACTTCATTTGCATACAACACAGTATAGTAGCTTGGTATTCAGTTGTTGGATGCTGGATAGAAAAGTACCCTACTCTCTAATTATATGGTACACAAAATTATAACAAGCAACATAATCTTTTTACTTGCTGCTCCTTTTGCGGTTTTCTTTAGTTACTAATTACATTCACATTGCAGTCAAAAATATTATCATGAGAAGTTATCCAAAGTTGTTTTATGCATACTAATTGTTACTGGGTTGACTTGCACTTTGATGGGTTCTGCAAATTATACCAAAAAATAAATAAAATAATCAGGTTTACTTTGGTTATAACTGCTAAATGTATTCTGCTACATTTACATAAATCCAAACCATTACAAACGACAACCTCAAAATATGTATTTAGGTATGCATGAGTAATAAAATTTAGTTTTTTAGTATTTTTATGTCCATGCATGATTGGTTTTTGGTTTGGTGGGATAACGTGTTTTATATTAAAATTGTCGGTTGAAAACTAGCCTTGTAATTATACAAAAATGGATGATGAAAAAGTTACATTAAAAACTGGAATTGCCAATATTAAGTAATATTATGTATGAATATTTTGACGTTTCTGCGGGCTTGCAAAGATTAGTGCCATTGTTTTTCTTACAAAATGCTCTATAGTTTGTCTTCAAATGTTGAAAGTTCAATTCAAGAACAAATATTTAAAATATAATGGTCTCATTATTTTGCTGTCCAAAAATCTATCTACCAAGTAAACTGGATCCATTATAGTTTTATTTAAATTTAATTGGCGTTTACATCACTCATATTTTAGGTTTGATACTTGCGTGTTGGCGTCCCCCGTCGTCAGCCATCAAAACTGTATATAAAATGCATTGACAACAAATACTACTCAAAAGATAAGTCTTATGGTTAATAATAATTGAGTGAAGAAGAGACAGTTAGCTAAACAATCAAAAAGTGTATTTTCTTTTATCCAGTATTCTCGTCATCATGAATATTTCAATTCACCAACTTACACGTTTGTCACCTGTCAAAATTTCAATCAATTAGGTAACTCAAATCACCTAAATACTTGAATAATGTAAGCGTGTGTGGCATTGACATTCCCCACGAAAACATCAATAAACTGTCTTTTTTTACATGAAAAACTCCTTTGTTTTTCGACTTTGCTAACTAGATATTTACAATAGAGAGCAGTACAATAGACACAACTGTCTGTTTAAATAAACAAGAATTTTCCATTTAGTATAAAACATAGTTGTGTAAGCTATCTGCGTGACTAGAGATAAATGTGAGGTTAAACAAAAATGACTTTGCTAAGCAGTTTTGTGTATTTTGTTGCGCATGCTTTTTTATGATGGTCCTTCACTTTAAACTCTGTCCTGGTAGCGTCCGATATGATCATAACAAAGAAGAATTGCTGATGACGATAATTTGATTTTGGTCTTACAAAACTGCATAATATTACAGATTAAACAATACCTACTTATCATTCACCTGATGCATGTATTGCATATTATGAATCATGATCATCGTTCCATAAATTTTTGGCAATGATCTGCAAAGAGTTATGAGGATGAGGTGACAGAAAGCCCGTAAAACAGCTCATTTAAAAATAGTTTATTTATGATTATGATTTTTTATGATATTACACTACTGGCTTACGTGTACATTGAACGCAGCAGAAGATACAACTAAACTCACACGAGCACAGAGATATATTTTTAATTCACAAATATAGTGTTTGATGGTGCGATTTTGTTTGGCTGATGTTGGACCAAGGTGACTTTTCCCTCTTATTACACGGTAGCATTTAATGTATTTAAAAAATGGAAATAGCTCACATCACATAAATAGTTCGGTTTTACAGGCAGACATATAATGGCTTCTTATCAAACCCAAAACAGTTTTATAATCACGAACTTTATAGCTTACACAAACAAGTTGGTAACAAGCAATAATTAAAAGTTAAAAAATAATGCTATTATTATTGCAATATAAATTCAATGAAAATTATGTTTATATGCTACGATATTTCATTCTAGTTACGTAAAAAAAAGACGATTGAATGGTATATTTAGTTTATACACCTTTCTGTGTTATGTGGAATAATAGTGAATGAATGATGATGTTGATGACATGTGTTTGCGTGTGTTGTGTATTATTTTACAGTTGTTAAAAATAAGCTACCTACTTTATATAAAAAAAA
>JAHZNC010002467.1:0-32139 GCA_027744095.1 Zhuqinia jingwanae | reverse complement strand
GTTTTTTTCCCTTTAATGTTAATGAAATCTAAATTCTCAAACATGTTTTTTTCCTGTTGACCATCATGTTTTTGTTTTGCTTCATCATCAACATCAATGTAATCAACAGGAAAATAGGTATACTATTTTCATTCCATTAAATGTCTGAAACGGATGGTTCAAAAGAATCAACCAAGCTAGAAAAAACGGCTTAGAGTAAATGAATTTATAATATTCTCTATATTTTCATCCAACCTATTATTTTTAAATTTGCTAATGTAATATCATAAAAACCCAAAGTAAAAATTACAAGTAGGAGCAAATATGTAGGTAGTTTATATCTGTATTTTTATAAGGTACTTACCAATGCTGGTGATATAGCGAATGTATTGGTTCTGCATAAAATGTGGTGGCGCGGCGTAAGCAAGTTAAATGAAAGCAAAATTACTTCAGCGTCAATTATGTACGCGTTCTGTAACAGTCGTTGCAATAATGTACCCTTGAACATGAAAAAGGGTTTATAGTTTGCATCGTCTCCACATGGCTTATTTTTCTCTTCTTATGAGAAAAAACAACAAGAACACTCCTAGAGGAAGGAGCAATGATCAAAAGATCAAAGTTTGAACTTTAGAGAAAGCCAAGATAATTAAATGCGATTAATACTAGCTGTGAACTTGATTATTATAATCAACGGGTACACACAGTAGCCCATTGACACTTTAAGTTCAAGATTTTCTAATGGATTATGTGTATGTTTTGTATTTATTTGTCCACAGAGGAGCAAACCCAAGAAAGGAAATAGGATAATTCAACTTTAATGATATAAAAATTAATTGTGTTAATATTTAACATTTATAAATACCTATAATCATTTCGCACTACCACAAAACCAAATATTAAAAAAAACATACGAGTACAAAATTTTCATGCGAAAGGAATTATTTTATAGCTAAGCATAATCGCCAGCATGCATGCCTCATAGCGTGTGTCATGAAATGAACTCAAGTTTATATCTGATTTGCACATGGTCATGTTTTTAAAAAAGTTTCAAAAAATCTTCTTTTTGTTTGGTTCACATAAGTATCACTTAGTTATGTTCAAGTGATACTTGAATGAACAGTATAACTATAAGTTTTAAAAGATGACGATTAGGATGCTCATTCACAAAGCAAATGTGGCGTGCTTAGATATAGTTTTAATGCCTACTTCCTATAATAATGTCTCTATCCGGTTTTCATAAATGCAAAAAAAAAAGTTGATTATAGCTGCTTGATAATAATATAATAGGTAGGTACTATTTGTGTACTGTATCCTTCATATATCATGTCGACAAAAGAAGTGGGACAAGTTTACAGAAAGATCCACAAGTAAGAAATACATACATATACCTACACATGTAAGTTGTAGGTAGATACCAAGTCAAGTGAGGGAGCATGTTTCATACTTACATATTATACATACCTATGTACCTGTAGTAAGTAGTAAGCATATACCACACATAAAAATATATATTCCCTTACCTTTATGTATTATCATTAAGAATAATTAATGATTTTTCTTGTTTTTAGTCATTATACATATAGATGAACAAAATGCTTATTAGTATGTAATATACTACACTCATCATCATAAGCGCCAGCAGATTTGTTTTTTCCTTTGTCTTCCTCATTTTTGCTCGTGTTTGTTTGCCATCAATCAGTCGACAAACTCGTCGATTGTTAGCGTCAGCCGACTCAAATGTAATAACGACATGGTGAGTTTAGCTTGCATACATACATATGCACTCACTCGGCTCATTTTCACTTTCTAAATGAATTTACATAACGACATCCCATGTCATGTTCACTTTCGCTAGCTTTTCCCATTATGTATGTGATTTTGTTGTTGTTCTCTCGTCTTCTAATGAAAGTGAAATACTAAAGGTGAACGTAAGCAATAATAATAAAATCGTCAATTACATGCGACTAGCTGCACCTTCATGTTAGAGGCGTGTCCTTTTGTTCATTTAATGATAATAATTTTCACATCCGATGAAATCAATTATTCTTATGAAATCTTTATTGCAGGCAGACTGACTGGTCCTTTTCTTTAAAGGAAAATTGCAGACTCAAGTTCATGTCACGTTTTCCAGATAAACAATAATAAATTGGTACATATTCACTATAATAAGTGTCTGATAAATATTGGTATTATATCAATAATTACATATTAATACTTTTTTATATTGAACGCGTATTTGCTACTTAAATTAAATATAAATAAGTCCTGAGAAACAGGTATTTAATATAATGCATAAGAATATATAAGAACCGGTCTTAGTTTGAACAACAAAGTATATGATGAAGTTTAGACTTTTACAAAAAAACTGACTTTTTCTTAAATATCTTAAATTGAAGTTCTTATCTTTGGCATTTTTATAATATCTCAGATAACTACATACATCATAATACATGAAGATAAACCCTACCATACATACTTACATTCACACTTAATCTAACTAATGTACGGTGGTCACAAAATGTCACACAGTCACGCATCATCCATTCATAAAAAAAAGATCAAGTCCCTTGTAAACAAGTAAAGTCCACACCGAGCCAGAAAATGAGAAGTAAAATTGGTCATTCTTCCAGTGTGTCAGATTATTGATGAATAAATTAAGTCCAATGATGTCATAATAATAGTCAAAATAGAATTTGGCAATCCAGTCCAATAAATTCGATATGAGGTTATGGGAATTACGAGAGAAAAACTTTTGTGCGTAGCCATTTTAATGGCTGTGCATAGTCTAACTCCATCTCATGCCAACGTCAACTTTTCCTTTCTTTTAGCATGACCGTTCTAATATGAAGGAGCTCCATACTCTTGACCAGGAGAATAGTCAGTGCTAATGGCGTTTGAACCAATGTCACCAGCTCCAGACGAGTAGTCAATACCACCAGATCCACCACCATTGTAGGCTGACAATACTGGTGTAGGACCTCCGCCAGGCCCAATACCACCTTCACTTCCGGGAGTTTTGTAACGAATGAAGTATACCTCGGGTTTACTTGGCTTGGTCGGCGGCGGAGCAGGAATTCTTTACGGAAGGAAAACAACACAATGCAGTTAGAATAATAGCTAAAACTCAAAAAAAGAAACTCTCATGCTAATTTGGTTTGATTTTACCTTATTGGTGGAGCAGGCTCGGGCTTCTTCACGAGTACATAGACAAGTGTTTTAGTTTCAGTCTGTGGAAGCTGTGGGATCTCAGGGATTTCTGGGGGTGGTGGAGTGGGAGCCTTGATGAAGATAATTTTGTAGTGCTTTTGTGGTGGGGGTGGAGGAATGACTGGTCTTCGGGCCCTTGGAGCCTGTGGTTCTGGTGGGGGCACATGTACATATACATGCTTATGGATTACTGGAGCACCCCCTCCGCCTCCACCTCCTAAACCACCACCAAATCCACCACCTCCACCGAATCCACCTCCACCACTGTACCCACCACCGCCAGGATACCCTGAGCCCGGGTTGCCATATTGAGATGATGGTGCATATCCAATTCTGTCAGGAGGAGATGGGCTATTATATCCCTGGCTTGGAGTAAATGTTTGTTGTTGGGATGGTTGTTGCTGTTGTTGTTGTTGATGTTGTTGTTGATGTTGTTGTTGCTGTTGTTGTTGTTGTTGTTGCTGCTGCTGCTGCTGCTGCTGCTGTTGAGGATGAGCATGGGGTTGTGCTTGTTGTGGATGGAGGGGAGGACCATATTGCGCTTGGTTATAATTAGGGGCAGCTGAAACCAGCATCCCGAAAGATGCCAGTACCTGAGACACAAAAAACACAAAAAGAACTTTAAGAAACGGCACTCATCTTTTATATTTCTTTCTCTACCGGAACAACCGTTAGCAATCACATATCTTCAAATCAATTTTATATTTTATTTTCCTTACCACGAGAACCTTCATGATATATTATCTTTGCAATTTTTCTGATAAAATCGTAATAATCACTAAGCACAGTCACTCTAAAACAGATCTTCACCGGTTGGAATCTCACCAACTACTTGACCCGAGCAACTATTCTTCCTTCCTTTTTAAAGGTGCTACGCAATCGAAGTTTTAAAAATTACCAGCTAATGCATGCGCCAAACAGCAAAAAAAAGTTAATGCACATGAGAAATTACATATTATACACATGTACCCACACACTCATTTTTTTTCATATCGTAACATTTTCAAAACGCATAAGAGCAAAAACAAGTTCTAAAAGACTGCTTGAGTCTCTCTCATTTGTATTGTTTGACAATAAAACGTTACGCGCTGTATGGTTGATGATGGTACCGAATACACTTAACACAGCGCTATGTAAATAACAACGACTCGCTTGTGGGATGGGTTCACAAAGGTGAAGAATCAGATACATTTGAATACATATATAAAATAAAAACTATAATAAGTACTGCATGCAGCATTATGATTTACTTCTTTATGGGTAGACAGAAGCTCACTTCCTTTGTAGCTAATTTTTACCTTGAACTTTGCAAGAAATCTGAGTCCTTTTTACCAAGTTAAAAACTAGAAAATATAGTGATTCGTGTATTCTTTTAAGTCTTTAGGCAGAGAAGCATATATATTCGACATGCTACGAAACTGCATGCAGTCTATGTTTTTTGCAGTGCAATATTATTTTTCAAAATTTCATCTGCCTGTCATTCATATATTTTTATACCTTCCGAGTCAGGTAAACAGCAATTACGACTACGCGAGTAGTCTTTTTCGCAAGTTTAAAAGCTTACACATTTACCAATTGTACATCAATAAGTTAAAACGTCTTTGCTGCCTGCTTCTCACTTTAAACCTTGAAAAAAAGTCAGCCACAAAGACACAGACAGGAAGGAGCATTCGGCTACGAAACAACAAAACCAACAACGATGCAAGAAACATGCAATATAAAGTTTTTGTGGATGACTC
This sequence comes from Zhuqinia jingwanae, assembly GCA_027744095.1. Classification (NCBI taxonomy): domain Eukaryota; kingdom Metazoa; phylum Arthropoda; class Collembola; order Entomobryomorpha; family Paronellidae; genus Zhuqinia; species Zhuqinia jingwanae. Next base: position 27,214 of record JAHZNC010002467.1, on the reverse strand, counting down.
ACGTCAAGGTATATGCTAAACCAAAACAATGCACAATAATATACGTGTATGTATTTTTCTCATTATTATAAAAGTATCACCGTCCACTCTCTTGATAAACATACAATAATACTATTGTAATATTTTAATAATAATGTCAAAATAAGTGTGTAGCATAGGCGTGCGTTAAAAAAGATAAAAGAAAGAATGAAATGAAAGTAAAAGTTTATATAAAAAACTGTAATTTACTACGCCACCCTTTTCTTCCTGTGACACGACAGGTACATACATAAAATAAACGTTAAGTTGTAAGTGGTAAAAAAATGAACAGCACGAGCACGTGGATATAAAAAGTGGATGTTTAATAAAATGTAACAATCATTTATTTTTCAATTTTCTTTTATTTTTAGTCGGTAAGGGGTATAAAGGTGTTTAAGCAGGTATATATATAGAGAGAGAAGCAAGAGTGAATGACATTTAGGTTTTTATGAAAAATTATGTACTATTTTTTATATATTGTTTGGCACAATTAGCTCTGACATTTTTTCACTATCAAAATATCATTGAAGATGAATAATGATGATGATATGACAATAGTAAACGTGTATAGCAAATAGCAAATGAATGTTGATGAGTGTGAGTACCAAAATGGTATGTTTGAAGTTTGAATGAAAGTTTGTAAACCATTTTTTGGCAATAACAAATTTTTATGCTCCCTATAATTTCCATGAAGTAATACATAATTTCAGCAATGATAACAATGACAAAATAATCAATTTTATTTCAATATAAAAGTTATTATTAATCGATTTGTTGTTGTCTCTATGCATTAAAAGAAATTGTTGGCACCATTACGTAAAGTCGATATTTTAGTGAATTTTATTGACATAACGTGTTATTGACCCTTGACGAATTTGCAAAAGAGATGTTTGACACTTCCACAAAATTATATATGTGTAGAATCGGGAACTCCCCTCTTCATCCCTCAAACATAATTCACTATTATTAATTAATATTACGACCAAGTTTTGGCTGAGGTACTTAATGAATTTCTTTCTGCGATTTCTCCTGTACTTTTTAAACGGCGCTTTGGATTACTTTTACTTTTACCTAATGGGTTTGGCCATTAATATTGATATTAAACAGTTGCTTTTTACGGAAGAACGCGATATCACATTCAACACATTAACCTTGAATTATTTTTTACAAAGTGGTTTACTACGTGACTAGTCACCATTATTGCACATCATGATGTTCATGAAAAGCGTGAAGGCGTCAAGAGTCATATGCGTTGCGTCTCACACTCTCAATCGCGTGTTTATTGTACATCTGAATGTCCGGAAAGACGATACAATGTATATATTGAATGTGAAATCTAGTATGATACTTTTTAATTGAGTAAAAATATCATACCTGTATAAAAATTAGTAACCATTTTTGGCTGTTTATTCTCATGACAGTATGTAAGTCTCAAACACAACATGCGCATCTTCCTCCTCCTATTAATTATTACCTTATCTTAGCAAAATGCGATGTACATTAATCTCTGAAAAATTATGCAAAATAAAAAGAGTCGACACAGATTAGCACGATTAGCCCAGGATTGCGGATTGAATGAAAAGATATAATAGGCATGTAAAATGTAGTCGTCGGTTGATCGTCGCCTGCAAAAATTCATACATTGTGCATCTATTCATATACGTTCAACGTTGTTGTGGCGTGGCTGTTTAAATATCATAAAAAATATACATATTTTAATATTTTGCAAATGCACACACATTTTTTTACTATTGTCAGCCTATAACTTTCAGTATCGATTGAAGAAACTTTAAAGTAGAGCATGAGAACGGGAAAATGAGAGCTTGAAGTGAGTAGCTAGGAGTTGGAGTGTGATTCAAGCTAAGTAAAGATTTCTATCTATCTGCAAATGAAAGTTTAATTTTACAGGACAAACTTTTATGTTAAGTTCAAGAAAAAACAATTTAAATGCACATATTTATAATTTATAACTTTCATACATCATACATCTCGAATCTCACCGATTCTCCTTATGTAGTCATACTTTTATTTGTTATAAATATGTGTACCAAAATATTCATTTTTGCTCAAATAATTACAATAATTGAAAGAAAAAAAATTTTAAAAAATTAAAAAAAAATTACAATAATAAAATATAGTCGCAAAAAAAAGCTGTAAGACATTTACAAAAATACGTAGCTGTGAGTTTATTGTTGATAGCGTAAGAATGATGTCACATTCTATATGCTATAAATAGTGAAGGATGTGTAACCCCGCTATCCCGCGGGGCTGAAATGACATGCTTCCTTTCAAGCTTTCTAATCATACGTTAAAAAAATAAAGTTTCCTCCTCATTCCTGGAGGGTTGGAGAGGATGCAAAAGTAACACTAGTTTCTTATGTTACTCATCTAGACGAATCGAATGATACATCACTTGTTATACGCTAAAGATATAAAAATCAAACTCAAAGATTCTCTATAACTCCCTCCAAGTTGGAGGTGCAAGCACATGCAAGCTGGTTAACGAACTCGTCTGAGATAAGGTCATAAGATATCTATTCCCTAAAACAAAATTCGTAACCGTTTCAGAGATATCGCGGACGGACGCACAGATCAAAACCATGGGGATGGTCATTTGGATGGATGTGTGGCGTGTATTCCCCGTTGAATCGTTAAAGTTTTTATGTGTTGTCGAAAGTAAGAACCTGACCTAGGTTTTCAATTATTGATTCTGCAAGTACAATTTTACATTACTTCAAATGCACTCGTTGTCTCCCAAATTATTGTTATAAAATTTGATAAACTTTTTATTTTACTTATCGAATAATTTAAAATATGTAATATCGTAAAAATTGTAATAGTATAAATTCTTCTTAAATATAATACATGCAATGAAACAAGAAATTAAAGTCAGTCATACAACAATAACATAATAACAATATATAATTTAAACTATATAATCAAATTTCATTTTGCTAATCTGCATCTCCTCCAGCGTATTTAAGTTGCTGCAATAGTAGAGCTCTTTGTTTTTCCAGTTCACTTTCTGAAAGTTCATTTGTGTCCGCACTTCCTTCCCTCTTGTGTTTGCCTGAAGATTTTCTATCTTTTCTCTTTTCTGAATCACCCGAACTTTCACTCTGAAATATTTAATTGGATAAAAATTATTCTTAGGAATTGGATAGGAATCTTCGTAAACTGAATCCACTTTGTTAGGTAACTTACGGAAGAACGTGATCGTTTCTTCTTCTTCTTGCTTCGCTTCTTCTTTTTCTTCTCCTTTTTGCGATCAGCATCTGAGTCTGAAGACGATGAACGACTTTCAGATCGCGAACGGCTGGAAGACCTTCGCCTGCGTTTTTTCGACTTCTTTTTCTTTTTACTCTCCTCATCAGAATCAGAATCAATCTAAATTTTATAGGATATTTTAATAAAGTTTCATGTCTTAAAATTAAAAAAAAACCCCAAACAATTTCACGTACAGGTGATCTTGACCGAGAACGCTCCGTGTCTGATGAAGATGCTCGTTTTTTGTGCTTCTTCGCTTTCTTTGCCTTTTTCACACCGTGATGATGATGTCCACATGTTTCGTCTTGTTCATGAACGTAGTCCTGTTATTATATACAAAAAACACACATTTAGAAATGCAGCTAAGATATATGTTCAACTATATTGCCTAAAATATGTGTTTATAGTTGCGTAAACATAGATCAGACTTACCTCAAAAACTTTCCGACGATCAGATTCTGATGTTATAGCTTTAAAAGCATCTGTGCTATCAAGCTTTGAGCGAATTTCTTCCCATGTTGTTTGGTAATCCACATTATGTGATTTGAACAATTCAATTAAGTCTTGGGCCAGAACTTTAAGTCGTTTGGCTTCTTCCTTCGCTCTCTCTTTAGCTTTGACTTCAGCCTTCTCCAACAGAGAATTAAAGGTTAATTTTACGTTTCCAGCATCCAAAGTTGCAGCCCTCTTATCTTCACAAACAATGGTGGCAAATTCTTCAAATGTTGTACCATCCTATACAGTACAAAAAAATCATCATATTAATTCAACATAATTATTAATACAACAATGAATAAACAGAGCAATAACAAACAAATAGCAGAAAATAAACCTTTAGTACCGTTATATCAAATCCCTTCTCTTTTAAAATTTCTTTGATGGCTTTCTTCTCATCCTGATATCTTGACTTCAGGTCTTCAACATAAAACTTAAAGAGATCTAATGGACTGGAGCCGGGTTGTCCCAACATTTGAGAAAACCGTGGGTCTGAGCTAATCATAGGATATAATTCCACCCAGAGAGACATCGAGGTCAATTTTCCCTGCTCATGTAGTTCGTCAAGTAGTTTTATTAGAGCATCTCGATTTTTTCTTTCTATCCGTCTCTTTCGCTTCTTTTCTTGCTCTCGCTCTTCTTCTTCCTCTTTTTCTAGATCTACAAGAAAAAATAAAAATATTGAAACAAATGTTAATTTACCGTAATAATATATTTAGTACAGTAATAAATTCCTTTCTTTGTTGTCACTAATAAATACTTTAAATAAATATTCAACAAACAAATACATGGAAAATTTTTGTATTGTACCTTTTATATGTCTTTCAAAGACTATTAGGGCGTCTTCTTTGTCCATTGCTACAATAATAATATATATATTTAAAAATTAATTAGACCTACCAAACTAATAAATACGAAATCTTTGTAAACATATATATTATGTAACTACATGCACTTTGTACCCTTACCCAAAAGATCTCTATCTTGGAAGAAAGTAGCATTGTCTAACAGCATTTGCTGCGCTTCTTGCCATGTCGTTGAAAATGTTATGCAGGTCATTCCCTCAAGTAGAGACCCTAATTTTTTCATATTCCGCTTTTTTGTTGTTTTTGCTTCTTCTTTCTCCCTCTTGGATAACAACACTATCACATCTTCATATATATCGCGCCTATCGGCGTCTGGAACTCCCCGCCATACGTCCATATCTCCAAACATTTCCTCGCACCGATAGTATTTAGTAATGCTTGTCATCTTTTCATTGTTTAGCAAAAATGATTCCAAGTCCTCTTTTGCTTTCTTAGCCTTTTGTCGGGCTTCTTCCCTTTCCTCTTTTTGTTTCTGAATTTTGTATGCGTTGAATGCTTGTTTGCGTTCATTATTCTTCTCAAACACTTTAAACCTAAGATCCCGATTGCACAATTTTGTCACATGCTCCCATGTTGAATTGCTAGGTACGTTCTAAAAATTATGCATAAAAAATGTGTAAAAGTAATAATTGATTTCAGTATACAATTCAATTGGAAATATTATGGTATATTACTACCTTGTCTCGAAGTAATTCTTTAAAAATCTCAGTGGCTTCCTTTTTATCTTTCACTTGAGGGACTTCGGGTTTTTTTACAATCTCTTCTGAAGATGTACTGTCATCACTATCACTTTTGTCGGCCATATCCTCAGCAGATATCGTGGAGTCAGCAATTGTATTGTCCTCTGATGCCATTCCAATACTTTGTCGACTTGACTCATCCATCGTAGCTGGGTCAACAGAAGACGGATGGAAAACGGGGAGCATTCTAAATCAAAATATAAGAGTTACATTGTGTATGATATACTCTGTTACTGTTATTCTGGTGTGTATGCTTTCAAGCATTTTATATGCTTTATGGGCTTACTGTGGAACCATAGCCTGAGAAACTGCAGAGGCCATTCCTACAGACATTGGCAAGGTCATTGGAACTTGCATTTGTGGAACCATCTGTGAGACTGAGCTTACGGGGGTGGTAATGCTTACTGGCATATTAGAACCTTTGGCATGAGTCTCCGCTGAAATTTTCTTTTTAATTTCATCAAGTTCCGGAGGAATGGTCCATTTACTTTCTTTAGTGGTTATGTTGTAGTAATAGGGTTTTCCAGCATCTGAAGTATACTCTTTCCATGGACATTGGGCCAAAAGCTTTTCTGCTGGAGATTTTAATTCTTCTGGCTTTTCCCAAGAACTTTGTTTCGTCTTGTTATTGTAATAGTAGGTTCGCCCATCAGGTGCTTTATGTTCAGTCCAATCAGAGGGTGTAATCGATGGTTGAGCTGTAATGGCAATTTGTGGAGCAACCGGTGGAGGAACTTGAGACATTGCCCTGGAATAATGATAATGTATTATGTACGTGTTTTTAAATGGCCCAAATACACAATGTTATTATTGCAATATAAAAAATTATTACCCAGTTGGAGGTGGAATCGACATTCCCATTCCTGGTACAGGCATACCCGGAAGAAACGGAGGAAAACCTGGAGGCAATCCTAAAGGGACAGGACCACCAGGAGGCCCTGATGGAGGTGCTGCCATTCCAGCTCCAAAAATCCCACCTGGCATCATCATATGTGCGTTAGCACCGGCAGGATTCATGATGCGAAATGTACAGAGTATATACTAACAAGTTAACTACACTATGCACTAAACTAACACTTTTTGAATTCAAATTTATGTGTTTAAATTCATTTTACAAACATTCTGGTAAGACTAAAGCGAAATAACTAAAAACTAACTATATTTACAATTTACATAACATACATGTCATGTTAATGTGCAGTTTAAAGTAACACTTATATAAAAACTACACAACAAATGGAAAATTTCCACCGAATTCACCAAGTATTACCCAAGACGCGGTGTAGTACGACTACATTATTATAAATGGCAGTGACATGTAAATACTACTACCCGACGTTAAAAGTGTTTACATGTAACTAAACTAAAATACTAACTTTGCTATAAAAGACGCTACCTGGGATGACTATACCGACCGATGTACCTTCTCCAAGCAACCTTTCTCAATGACTGGCGATTCAAAAGAAGGTCACCGAAGTTCTTGTAGGAATAAGAATAGCGAAGATGATAGTTTTCATGTATCTAATAAATTATCTCTTCCGCGTGAAACCTAAATAAAATTGAAAATTCTCAATAATTCCACTCCACACATTGCACAGGTAAAAAAAGTTCCTGAAATAAAGAGTACTAGAAGAAAACTTACCTCAGCAGCATAACGTAAAAGGAGGNTCCTGAAATAAAGAGTACTAGAAGAAAACTTACCTCAGCAGCATAACGTAAAAGGAGGGCTTTAACTGTACGTTCCATCAATATTTACGATCAATCCAGAACCCCACTTCTCCTCTCCTCAACAACAACAGACAACGATAACTCCCCATCCAATTCCAATTAAAGTCAAACTAATTAGGTAAGTGACACTGCAACTAAAATTAAAATATTTATCTTAAAAAATTAGATAAACTAGACAAATTGCGTAGCGAACACATAGTTTTTAAAAGTTTCACACGCAGCTGATGCACATTTTCATGCGCGCAGATGCCCAACAAATGCGATATAACAATAGATAAGCAGTTTGATTGGGTCAATAATAATTAATAAAATTTTGTAAACAACTTAACAATAAAAACGCCGAGTTTCAGGTAGGTGGTGGTTTTATATTCAACCAAAATCGGCATCCAAGTTTGTACATTACATTTTTTACCGGGTAACTTTGTGATTCGCTAAAAATGGAAACCTCCTCCACAGCATATTCATAAACAAAGTATAGTAGCAGTGGAAAAAATATACATTGTTATGCTACTGCTGCTGGAGGAAACGTGCATCGATTTTTCTCATCGTACCCCGCGCAACTTTTCTTGTGTACTAAACCATAAGAATTTGCTGAAAATGGAAATGATGAATAGTTGTTTGATGAGATGATCGATCACCAAAATCAATTCCTCTACAATTTTTTATAAGTTTTAATTTTCTCATTCATCTTAGGATTTTTAATAAGCGAATAATTTACTTGCTTGCTTCCATTAAGTTTGCTATTAAGATTTTTAAATTTTAAGATGACTTCTCGCAGAGGCTAACTGTATCTTCTTCTTCTTACGATGTAAGTACATACAAATCAAGTAATTTTGCGAGATTGAGTTGAAAACATGTGTGGTGGGTGATCTGTTGGTTATGTAAATATGCAACTTCAATAGCAGCTTTTAGCATAATCAATCATTTTACTCATTTTACTACTTAGTAGAAATGTGCTTGGAAACTTATTATTAGTATGTTTTTTTTACGGATTTTGTTTGTCTTGTAGTTCTACCTAGTAATCCTCGTAAACTTATTTTCTCGTCTTTGCAGGTGAACCGAGTTTGCGCAGCGCACTACTTCTTTTTGTTTGATATTCTTGTCTTGGCAAAGGATTGACGAGAGGTCTGCTGGTGTATTTACAAGTGAATTGGAAATTGGAGATCACGAGAAGCTTTATACTTCATACTATATATAGTATAGTTGATGTACATCACAAGATAATATATATCATCCGTATATTTTACTTGTTCTGTGTATTTGAAAACTACTAAAGAAGTGTACGTAAGTGTATTTTTATCCCTAACCTAAGCATGTGTTTCAAATAACATATGTCTGTTCAGAAATATTGTATAAGGTTATATATTTTATAGTACTTCATATTATATCATTCTTGTTTGTTTCATGCTTAGTATTCCAGTTTGTGTCTCCTCGCTGGTTATATCATATCTTCCTTGTTCAGTCGGTGAGGTACGGGACGGTCGCCATAATACTGTGTGCTGTGCAAGGAGTTGTGGAATCGCCTTCTTCTAAACTACTTCTATTATCATCACTGATTTAAATAAATTTTAAAATGTTGAGTACATTGAGGAACTTTGGAGGTGGCCTTTTGAGGGCGTCCAAGTCCTCCTTCATCGCCTCTGAGGCATCTAGGGCCTCTACAGCCCTTCTTAGCCAGAAGGATTGTAAGTATTTTGCACATTTTAAAAGATTTTTCTCATATAGAGTGTGTGACCGGCATATTGGAAAGTGTTGGGACGTAGCAATGCACATACAATTTGCACTATAAGTAATATGGGTGGTGTGAACTTACCTATTTATTATATGCAGATATGATTGTGTATGCATTGGGCAGCCATGTTAAAATTAATTTTTAAATCTTTGGCAGTCATTTTAACGATGAATGTAAAATATAATTGTAGGCACCATTAAGTTACCATTAGAGCTCTACTGGATAACTGTTTAATTTGTTATGCAATTAGATATACAGCTTTGCAAATGTTGGGGATGTTTATTGGAGAAGAATCAGAAATAAGCAGTTAAACTTGTTGTAATAGTTTAAAATTTTATTTTAGAATCAGAAGCAGCCTTGCTGTAGGCTTATAGATGTATATATGCTTGATGGAATGTAGCAAATAGACTGTTATGTAGATTAGGATAAGCACCATTTTATTTATTGTTAGTACACTTAAATACACTATTTATTGCTAGTTATATTATTGTTGCTCTCAACTTTTCCAGATCCCGACTTTCTCGTGTCTAATTTAACATTTAATCTGAAAATGTAATTAATGAACTATTTTATAAACTATTAATATTATAAGTAATTAACCAACCGATCATCATAATTTTTTGTGTGGACGAATTCAGAGCAGTTCATTTTTTAAATATTGCTATAAATTTTCGAATATATGTATGTGCTTGAAGTTAAAATAATTTGGTTTGGCTTTTTAACATATATTCTGCATAATGCTTTGTTCAATGCACGAACTCCTAGTTTACGATAGCTGTGCACAATACAGCTCCAAGACTAGCGATACCACCAATAGGACAATTCCACCCAAGCAAGCAAGCAAACTGCCCAATCCAACAGTAAACGCTGATAAAATAGCTTCACAACCTTCGGAGTCTAAGCAAGGAAAGGATTCAAAGGAAATATCTGCCAAACCTGGAATACAAAATCTCAAACTTGAAAAGGACAAGCTCGCCAAGTCAAAAAATACTACTGATGACAAAGTAGAATCAAAGAAATCCACCAATGCCACATTTGCTTTCACTAAAGATTACCCGTTCGGAATAGAAATGACTGCAGAAGCAAAACAAGAACAGGCAAGACCAACTTCATCAACTTCAACCCCACTTCAGGGTTTAGCAAAATCAGTATCAGCGACGGCACCTCCAGCATCAAAGCCAACTCCGTCATCCATTCCCATAGCTGATGCGCGGCAAGTTAATAAACAAGATCTTCCGTCCTCGGATAAAACATTTAATTCTTTTACCAGAGGCTCAACTCCACCCGAGTCTGGTAACAGAACTATTGGGTCTCGACCGTTATCTCCAAAACATCCTGTTGCAGCATCGCCAATATCAGCCATGAAACCAGTTTCTCCACAGACACCAAAGGGATCAGATGTAGTTCCTCCATTGTGGATCAAGAATCCATCTTCCTCGTCCCTGCCAAAGAGGACAGGTACATCATCTCCGAGAATGACGATCCCTTCTTCAACTACCGGGCCAGCTGGTACAGAAACAAGCTCTACCTTTAGAGCTAGTGCTACACCAAACCCTCCATCTTCTTCCAGTAAGGATAAGTCCAAAACGCCCTCACCTTCAAAGGACTCGTCGGGAAGTAGCAAAAGTTCAGGAGGTAGCAAGTCGGGGGGTGGTGGTGGTGACTCAGGTGGCTTACTACTTTACTCTTAATAATAACATGGAAAATGGAGCCACGATGCTTGTCTTGTGAGATATGCCGTATTAAGTAAACTGTTTTTAGTGGGGGCTATTTGAAGACATTTATTCCGCTTGCTCGGGCTGTATACAAACGATCTTACTTTTTACTTAAATAAATTTTGTAAATTGTTTTGTAAAAAATTAAAACTAGAGTGCAATTGGTAAAAAAATATTTTACGGTAACTAAAATTGCTGTTGTTGGTATTTTTTATCGTAGGGGGAAGGAGTGGGTATGCCGCAGCTGCAGCCAAAGGAAAACCTAATGGCCAAATTACCGCCGTCATTGGTGCCGTTGTCGACGTGCAATTTGACGACGCCTTACCCCCAATTCTTAACGCCCTAGAAGTTGCAGGCAGGCAGCCAAAACTCATCTTGGAGGTCGCGCAGCATTTGGGTAATTAATTCATAATCAAATATCGCATAAAAATGTCATCTCACCTCACAGTTATTTATCGTTTATTCTTATATTTTTGTACATAACAGGAGAGAATGTTGTACGTACCATTGCTATGGACGGTACTGAAGGTCTCATCCGAGGACAAAAGGTAACTGACTTAGGGTCACCTATTACAATTCCCGTCGGACCTGAAACCCTAGGAAGAATTATGAACGTTATTGGTAAGCAGAATACGACTGCAGATGAACTTTCGTAGTTTTTACGTTTACATCCACTCTGGTTTCAATGAAATTTGAAAACATTAAAATAAATGTGTACTCAAATAGGTGAACCTATTGATGAAAGAGGTCCAATCAGCACCGATAAATTCGCTGCAATCCACGCTGAAGCTCCTGACTTCACCCAGATGAGTGTCGAGCAAGAAATTCTTGTCACAGGAATCAAGGTTGTAGATCTCCTTGCCCCCTACGCTAAGGGTGGTAAAATTGGTAAGATTAGCGTATACTCTGATTGGGAACAAAACAAATAACGTCAGTATAATCAGGCAATCAAATCATGTCTTATGAAAATAGGTCTTTTCGGTGGTGCCGGAGTCGGAAAAACTGTGTTGATTATGGAACTTATCAACAATGTTGCAAAAGCTCACGGTGGTTACTCGGTGTTTGCTGGAGTCGGAGAAAGGACACGTGAAGGAAACGATTTGTACAATGAGATGATTGAAGGTGGTGTCATTTCACTGAAGGACAAGACTTCTAAGGTATGTTGTTGTTGTATAGTGTTCATCCGATTTTATAATAATAGCTATTGTTTTTATTTGATGAGATGTTGCTAAAATATGTTTAAAATATTGGAATTATTTTTATGTATTTAGGTAGCGCTTGTCTACGGTCAGATGAACGAACCCCCAGGCGCCCGTGCTCGTGTTGCTTTGACTGGATTGACCGTTGCCGAGTATTTCCGTGATCAGGTTAGGACATGTTCTAAACATATCAGTTGCTCTCATATTTGTAAATATACAGTTAGTATGTGTAAAGAAATATCAATTGTAAATCTAAACATAGTATTTATCGATTCTCTTTATTCAGGAAGGACAGGATGTGTTGCTTTTCATTGACAACATTTTCAGATTTACTCAAGCTGGTTCAGAAGTATCTGCTCTGTTGGGTCGTATTCCATCTGCTGTAGGATACCAACCAACTTTGGCCACTGACATGGGTAGCATGCAGGAAAGAATTACAACAACAAAGAAGGGCTCCATCACATCAGTACAGGTACGAGTATTGCAATGCAAATGAGAAAATTAGTTTGTAAAACGGATATGCAATTATTAAGGGTAAGAAGTCTCTTTATTCTGTTGGGGACGTCAAGATCAACAACTGTAATAGGCAATAGAATTAAATTAATACCTTTTGATTATTTGCAGGGCTTTAAGAGAATCCTTGGAGGAGAACTTGACCATCTTCCTGAGATGGCTTTCTACATGGTCGGTCCCATTGAGGAAGTCGCCCAGAAGGCAGAAAAGATGGCTGAATCTACCTCATAAGCAGACTAATAATTCTGTAAATCATAGTAGACTATATATATAAATTATTGGCTTTTGACTCTTTTGAAAGTTTATTGAAAAAAATAATTGAATTCGGAACACAAAGTTTGTGCATTTCATTTTAATTGGTAGCGCCCTAAGTACACTATGCAAATAAGCTTTCAGAGGAGTCATTATCATAAACAGACGAATCCTTGTTGTAGACTTTGTTGTATGTAAGAAGTTTAAATAAATAAAGGTCTAAAAAATTATGTACTTAGATCTGTTTGTTTGTCAATTACAAAGTGCTACAGTATGGGTAAATCTGTGTAGAAATCAAAATTATTACTACATCAAAAAAAAAGTAGTCAATCATTAGTAGGATTTCAGATCTAGCATTATGACCACAGCGGTTTGGAAGCTGAGAACTATAATAAAACAACGGAACGCTTCAATTATTTGAGTATAACAACCGAACGTAGCCTTTGGATAAAAACGATTCTGATGAGTTTCATTTTGATAGTCCTGTTGTAATATATCTTCTTTTTTGTGATCATTCTCATAATAAATGCTTGTCAATATTTTTTAAAAAAATCTTGCACACGACGGGCATTCTTAAATTCATCTAAAAATCATAAACATACTTTATGAGTAGTGAACCCACGACCCCGACCTCACAAAATTAAAATTGGCAAATTGAATATATAATATGCTAGGTCTCATAAAACACAAGATATATGCTTATTTGCATAGCATACAAAAGTTGCAACTCTGAACGAGGGCTCTTTTAAGTTCAGCAGAATCTGAATTTCAGACAAAAGTGTTCAAGGGACCTTTGGGACAAAACGGTTTTGTCCCACCTCCATGGGTTTTCTTCCCAATGCATGAAAAGTTGGTTATTAATTTAATACATTATGCATAGATGCATACATTCGTGAAGCGGATGCGACTTTTTGCCCTTTCCGATTTCCGATTCCAAATCCATATGTTGAGTTTCTTATTGCCCCGAAGGAGCATGTGAAGTCCATGTAAACTAGTGCCAACCTAGTGAAAGGACGTCTTTCAGTTGACTGAAAGGGTTCCTTTTTTTCATAACAACGATTTTGCTGAAAATTTGGTAATTCCCCATTCATTAAAAATAACTGAATACCACTGGCTTGTATTAGTATTAAAGCCGTGGCCGTGTAGCGGTAGAATGTAATAATAATGCTTTTTGCAGCCTATATATGAGATTAATAATAATTATCTTGATTGTTGTGTCATTTCGTTTGCAACAAAGGGCATATGTTATTAAACTGGTATGTATAGTATAAATACTGCCATTCTTTTATATCCATTTTCATAGGGATTATAATTTCTTGTCTGACTTTCAAATAAAGAGTGCGTACAACAATGCAACTACCTATTCAATCCCTTCACTCTGAGTGTTCCCTGTGTGTTAGTGCAGTGTAGGAAGGGCTAAAAAGCACTGCTGAATATACGTCGTATCTAAATGAATACATATTGCATGCTTTGTAAAAATAAAAAGGTATATATGCCTATCTAGTTTAACGAATGTCTTGTACTCTTTCAGTGCATTTTATTTAAATGAAAATTAAGAATAGCAGAGATTACAGAACAGCAGTTTCCCCTTTACTCTCCATTCCCCTCACCATTCGTCCTCGTTAGTGTTCTTCTCGTACATTGCATTGCTACTTGCCACTTCATTTTTATACTGTATGATGTACATGTAAAATACAGACCTATTCCTATTAAGTCTGTACCTATTAACACCAGTAGTCATCGTCCACCAACTATCCTTAATCCTTTTTGGTATTTGCTTTTGTACTACCAAATTTGTAGTCTGTGTTAGTGTTACTCCTCCGACGTAAATACGTACTATCATAATATTTAAAACATATAATCTTGCTCAAACATTCATACTCACGATTTATTTTTTACCAAGTTGCGAATCCTGCAGATTGGACTTCGTTTTGCCCTGTAATATATGTATTTTACTAATTTCGAGTAATTTGCTAATGTTTCATTTTAAGTTGGGCTTTCAATCTCAGTTACTTGAATTTGTACCATTGTACCTGTTTGTGTTAGTGTGTAGTGGAATAGCGGAGGTCGTGGCTATATTAAATTGCTCATTGATTTGATTAGGTAAGAATATAAAATTATTCCTTACATATGTACAGGTAATAGGAGTAAGAAGGTGTATATTTCTCACCTGGCATATACTATTCAATTCAGCCATTCAGCATGATATTTGTTGCGTATGAGCTATATAAAATATGCTACTACTTACATCTTAGCAAGAACAAGTGAAGGTGCCTTTTGCATGGTCATCACATTATCATTGTCATCGTGCGTGCACTACTATTAGTTGACACTTGTGTATTATTATGTACCACCGTACATTACTCTGCAACGGGTTTACTTTACACCAACAATAATTAATCCAACTTTTACTGCATACTTGGTTTGATGTTGATTGTAAGACTGAAAACGGTAATAGGTAGAGTTACATTTGATATATTATTATGCTACATAACTGATATGAAAAATCAAGTCGTGATATAATAATAATAACGCAATAAGAAACAAGTAAATGTTTCTTCATTCCATCTTTTATATGAAGTACATAAGAGGGACAAAATAATATTATTATTACCTATGTAGGTAGGCTATCACGCAATCATCGCAAGTATAATGGTTTTTAGTGATGAGAGCAAGTTGTACTACTAACAAAATTCCCAATGCTAATAAATAAATACATACACCAGCAGTAGTACGCGAAGCAGTGCTATCAATTTTGTTTTGTCGTTTCGCATTTCTAAACTAACCATATAGCCAAATTCCACTACTACTGTGTCTGTGCAGTACTTGATTGAATTGAAAGTAAAAATCTAATTTTGTGTGCAAGTATGATGTTGAATGTGTGTAGTTACAATATGTTTTCATTTGCTTGAACTTCTCAGTGAGCCCAGGATTTGTATATGGGACAACAGCCTTCGACGGATTTTATTTTTCTCGTCTCAAAACGAAATTTGAAATCATACAATACCCTTTGAGCGCTGTTATTAAGTATTTATGCTGAAGAATATTTTTTAATTGACAAAAATTCTGCAATGCTGTGTTGGTGAAAGGAAATTTGTATTTGCTAATATTGGAACAAAAGACGTAAGAATATAATTTAATCCCGATTATTTTTTCATTATAAATATCATGCTTAAAGTTATATATTATGCTATTCTGATATTTTGTTAATGGTTTGCTCATGTTTTAGAATAAAGGTGCCTACGTAGCAGCGTGACCATTACGTACAAGGGAGAAATCTCAGAATGTGAAATTATTCTGGGGAAATTACGACAGTATTTTGTGACACGTCACAAAGTCCTCTTTCCCTACCATCTCTGCCTTTTTTCTTAGAAGACATACAGTTGAATTCAAAAGACTATAATAAAAATGTACAATAGCGGAGGAAGTGTTGCTGATAAACTACACTTAGGACCAGAAGTAAGGGAGCTAAAATTTGGCAGTAGCTTCACAGCCGGAGGAAGGGGTCAGCAGCAGGGATCATTTCACAGTGTCAGGTAAACGAAGAGTCCTAAAAATCAAACTCAAAACTCAGCATCCTATGCTTTTATGCAGCAGCTATGATTGTTTTTGCACACTTTACGTCAATATAGATATGACTTCAAGCCAGCTAGTGTTGATACATCAAAAATGGCAAATTTGGTCGTTGGTCCCAACGGTCAAGTTACTATTTCAATGCCAAATGTAGATGCAAATGGAACTACTCAATTTAAAGGTGCAAGGAAACCGTATGCCAAAGAATGCGTCTTGATAATTGACAATGCTACTGGAGAGGTTGTTTTAGAAAAGCTCACACACAACATTCAAGTGAAAAGAACAAGGTATTAAAAATATTTAATTTTTATTTTCGCTGTAATTTAGGATTAAAATTTGATGTAATAAATGGGTAAAATTCAATTTGATTTCGTAGAGAGGAGGGTGGAAGCAAAAAAGCTGGTGCGCTATCCATGCCTCCCGTTCCTGCACCTCAATCAGAAATAAAGAAAAGTCAGCCTCCGGCTTCAACATCATTTAAACCAGACCCGAAGATGGCGAGAGAAGAATCCAAGAAAGTTTTACCATCTAAGCCTCCTCCACAGATGCAGCATCATCATCAGCCAAACGTATCTAAAAGGGGCCCAAATAATTCACCTAGGCCCCCACATCAATATCAACAAAGACAGTCTCCCAACAACGGACCATCTCCGGCCCATAATTCTTCTCCCCCGTTATCATTTTCTCCGTCAGCTGCAGCTGGACCATCACAAGACTTGCATAGACCTGTAAAGCAGCAACCGCCGCCGCCACAGCAGCAGCCCAACCTGTTATCATTAACTGATATTGAAGGCTTGCTTACAATGCCTCCAATGAGTACGCCACCAAGCTCATTGAAGCCTAATGTTGACAAGCTTCCTCTTCCTACCAAGGAAAACAGTAGCTCAATAGGTGCTCCAATCGGCAAATCTGGCGGCTCAGGGACAAGTTTGGGTGGGAATGATAAGAATGTATCAGCTCTATCAGAGTCATCCAGCAGTGACGACAGCAGCAGTAGTTCGAGTGATTATAGCAATGACGATAGCAGTGATTTGGAAGAAGTACCAGATAAAGTACCAATCCCACCAGTTGTAGAAAGCAGCAAGCCACAATCTCTAGGAAATCCAAACAATCGCCCCAGACCTCAACCGGCTCCTCCCTCAATGTCAATGCCCACAAACTTGCTTTGTGAGGATTTACAATTATCAGAGTCTGGATCGGATTCGGAATAGATACATGTTAAATACGTTTCATTCGCAGTTATTTCGATGTAAAAATGTAAAATTTCAATTTAATGTTTGCTTGAAATTAATTATTTTATGTTGGTTGTAGTTTTGTCACATGAGTTCTCTGTATTTCTGATTCGGAGTTTTTTTTAAATGTGTGGAAATTTAGTTAGTCCTGCGTGCTTATGTTCTTACATAATAAAAATAGTAAAATAATTATGCATGACTCAAAACGTGTGAGAGCATTAAAGGGTAAAGAAACTGCTTCAATAAAAATGTGACCATTATATGTATTATTGTAAAATACACCTTTATTATCTCTAATTGTATAATATTATGGGGGATGCAACGTTTGAGGTTATGCAAACGCTAACGAATTATGTACTATTATTAAACTGTACTTCAGCATTACTTTTTAAATGACAGAAATGAATTTCATTGTATGGTTCGTATTTTTGAGAAGAGATTTTTCAATAAATCTTCAATCTACATGATTGAATATTCCGGAACTCTATAACCGGCAATCCTGGAATTTAGTAGATGTCAAGTGAATTTTTTCTTGCTTTTAACAATTTAACCATCTACCCTACTACATGCTATAGCAAGTCATTTCATTGAATTTAAAAAAAATCTAGCAGGTGGTATTGGATGTATCCTTACTAATGCATTATGCATACAAAGTCATTTTCATTTTAAATGTGCAGGAATAATTAATAGTAGGTGGCACACGCTTCCATTTAATTTAAAAATAAAAGATACTGCACTCGATTCAACATAATTAAATAATTTCCTGTAATATATATATATTTTTTTATAGCAATGATTTAAAACATGGGAGAAAAAAGTTGATTAGGTATACATGAGTAGTAGTACTGTCTTTTAGTTTGGAAATTGGAAGTATAGTCCTCGAGATGTTTCTTGTAGTTGATAACTGATGAGTTACACCGTGCATGTGTATGAGTCTTCTGAACTTTGAGACATGAAATATGAGAATTAGATACCAACCTTTTTCAAACTTTGTACAAGCTTAAATTCAGTCATGTTTTTAACATTCAGGTAAATCCGAATGAATATTAGATACGCCAAAAAAGAAAGTTTGTATTATTATTTTAATTAAAATATTTTGTAACAAAATCCCATTTCATCCTATCATTTGTCCCATACATACGACAGTACGGTACATAATATCAGGTACATCCACACAAAAATTACAACACTTTTGTGTATAAAAGATTGTTGGATCATACAAAATTTCATTAAGAACATATTGTTTGATTGTAATTCATAAGATCTTACACAAGTATTTTTGTTGGCTATAGGTTTGCACGTGTAATTTTAGAGAATTCAAATTTATTTGACAATGACAAGTGTAGGTCAAAACGGTAGATTCATATATTATGACAAGTAAGCTCTCTACTTTTTACAAATATTTTTACAACAACTGTTCAATATGAAATGAGTTTCATTTCATACACAACAAGTAACAAAATTGTATATATTATCATGCCCATGAGCCACAATAACCATGAGCTGCGTAATGAAATCCCTCTACCATATACCAAGTGTGCAATGTATTCTTAAAAACTGAGACCATTGTTTCGACAACTTTTGAGTCTTTTACTTCGTTTACGTTCACTTTTAATACATGTTCATTTAATGATGGCATATTTACATTGCAATTACTAATAAACAGTATAATAATCTTAAAGAGAATGGCGAATTATTGATTTCACGTACTCAAACTTAGTATAATTAATTATTAAATATTTCCTTTTAATGGAATGGAAGTAGAAAGACAAAAATATCTCTTTGAATGAAAAAAAAATTGATTGGTTTGAGATTGAATAGTTGATAGTTTCATTGTAGTTTGTTTCTGAGTAGACATGCCTAGTTTAGAAATGAATCGAGATGTATATCCTATTGCACCTCTTTATTCAATTCGTATATTTACCTCATGAACGCGTTTGAAGTTCAATAAATAGTTTCATGGTCCCTCGTGACAGTACATATTACATACATATTACGTTTCCAATAAATTGTACAGATATACATATATGTACATACGTAAATGTATATATAATTATTAATTCAGATGTATATACATTTTTAACTTTTAGAGATTGATTCAGGGAGTGGTGACTGCAAACCTCTTTTATCTGATATAGTGATAATGATGATAATACACTGAAAGTAAAATATAAAATTGGCGACTGTAATTTGCATTTAATTTGAGTAAATTTTAACTGAACTACCAACCGCAAGCTGTCATGAACTATTTTTAGCGTAACAATATGCAATATGTGACAAGATGTAAAAGGAGAATGGTATAAGTTCATTATAATCTAAAGAGCAGAGCGTTTACGGGGCACCTTGAGACAGTCCTCGGGGTCTGCTGTTTGTTAGCCTTCGTTTGATAAGCAAGCAATTATTGCAAATTGCAAATACACATTGTATAAACCCAATCATCACAAATTTCTCATCAGAATATAATACCGTTTGAATAAATTTCTTAACAATAATGGTTTGCCTATTTGTAGAAAAATGCAAACCCATTTTAAAGTTTGTTGGCAGTGTGAAAATTTTCATGACAAATTGCATGTTTTTAGCACAACAACGTATAGTTGATAGTGTGGTTTTAATGTTCAATTATTCGGGGCATGCATCATACATATGTGTTTGTACAGGTGTTCAGTTACAGGTGCATTGAATGTGACAACCGCTTTGCGCCATTGCACCCCTTTGCGGCAAAATTAGAGAGAAAAAGAAAAAAATATAAACACTCTTTTACACAATTCCTTGATGAGGTTGTCACTTTGCATCTTCCCATTTCATCATTCAAGGATTATATTCATTACGGCGCTCATTGTTGTATGTAACTTAAATAACGACTTTACTCTCACAATCAGATCTACAAAACGTGACGGTTTTTTCTTACTTTTTATGTACCATGCATTGCACTCTGTGCTACTTTGACTGTGAGCTTTTTGAGTCTCTCGGTACATCTGTGAGTAAAAGATTAAGTTGAGGGCGGAAGGTGGATAAAGGGTGCAGCGAACAAATAAAGACACTTTTTAGCACTCGTACACATTTGTGCTGTCGTGAGGTATTTCTGTCTTCGGCAGGCGTTCTTTGGGAGATTCATTTCGTAGAATGACATTTTTAAACCAGCATTCTTACGTTCATCATTATTACCCATTTACCTTAAACACATTTCTATATTCACATACTTGGTTTACAACGTATGTGTGAGGCTGGATCTTTTTCAAAAAGCAAACTACTAACTACCATCATCATGATCTCTGTCATCTTCAACAAATCTCCTAGAATACACAACGTTATGCCATACGTGTATTTTGTATTTATATTCGGTATATCATCACTCACCTAAAAGTTGTACGTAGGGGATGGGCAAGGCATCCATCGTGTGAGACTTTGAGACTGAGACCCTACTTGGATTGGAAAAAGTATTTTTTCTTGAAATCTTTTAGATTTTTATTTAAAACTGTGCTGTTAGTATAGGATGGGCTGATTGTGTTTTGGAGTTGAGTCATATAGTCAATAGTAGCATCCCTTCTTGCCTTGGTTTAACGTGACCATTATACATATTTGGGGAGAAGATGGCGATGCGTTCTTTAAAAACTACGCACTACTAGTAGCAAATATACATACAGCCCATAATGTAATTCATGCAGTGTATCTTCACTTAGATATCTTATTTTAAAACACATTTTAAATGTAAATCTTGCTCGTCTTTGTAGAGTCTATTGCGTTCACGTTGCATCATTTGAGAACGAATTATTGAGTAAGTCAGGTCTAAAAAATGCATTCTTTTTGAGTTTTTCTGTTCATCAACGACTCTGTCGGTTATCGTGAACAATATGTGTGGCATGCTGACAAAGTGTAATTCTAATACTATACAGAGCAGAATGTTATTTCATGAGAGCGTATGCATAGGTAAAGGTACATACAAAGGTTTTTTTTTAAATGTATACCTTTTTTACCTTTCAAAATGCAACATATTTTTTTTCCAACCATTTTCCAAGTCAGCGGGTGATATGCACTACCTAGTATACATATACCATAGGCCATAGAACTACAAATTTATACATTCTTTCGCTTAACAAAAGTTCATAATATTGTAAACCAATGCATATTAGTACATGTAATATGTACATTACATGATATTATGTTGTTATTTAAGAATTTTCATTTTGACTAGTGATTTTTGATTTTGATGTACACACACGTATTGCACATAACTTTAGCAGGTATATTATAGAAACGCAACGTGCTTTGACTTTTGAAAAATTGTTGTTTTCTCGTTTATTTCAAACTTTTGAAATCATTTTGAAATGAAATCCTATGCGTTTTTACAATATTATTTAAGACTTTTTGTAGCAAGGAAATTGCTCGTGCGTTTTTTGCCTATCAGATTATGAGGAAACTAAAGATAGATATAGGGTGAACACTGAGCAGCGAGCAGCACAAAAGTGGAGAATATAATCAAGCGTTTAAATATCAAACCAAAACCAGCCACATTTTTATTGTTGCTACCAGACTGTAAAAGTACACACCTTTTCTATATATGCCTCTGCGATTCTGACATGAAACTTTTCATTTAATAAATTTATACTCAAAAAGCAAAATGAAATTTTTTAAAAGTGCCATAAAAATGCAATGTGCATTGTTGTTAGGTTAGGATGGAAAAATTTGGGCTTGGCTTGCCCTCTTCTTTAAATCGTGTAAAATCGAGAGAAGTTTATCAGCATTCTAAAGTGATGATGTGTGACAATGAAATTTTTATAGTCGTTTTTTTAGTAATTCGATTTATCCAACTTCAAGTTGAAAATTTTTTAACAACAGAACAATAATATTATTTTCTTGCATGTAAAAATCTCATAACTCATCCTCATATCCGTGTGGGTTAGGTATATTAAATCCTACTCCTCACCTTCTGACAAATGACAGACAATAACCAGCAGGAGGAAGAAAGGACCAATAACAAGCCATCGCACAACAATCTGCTTTCGCTTAAAACAATCGTCATCATAAAGAAAAAAATGACTTCTGTTCAAGTCATAACATTTAAACAAAACACAATAAGGTTGAAGCTTTTAAAGTTCATATATCTTTAAAATCTCATGCCCGCCGCATGAACTTTAATTTTTAGAGAGAAAAAATTCAAGATATGCACAAATATCTTTATTCTTGCTCTTATCTTTTCCTCGTTCAAAAATTATCTTAAAATTATCTCATGATTCTTTTCTCGCTGACCTGCATCATTGAGCCAAACTATTTATATGCTCAGCAAATGATAAAATAAAAATATCCATCTAATCCAATTCATCCACTGTTGTCTGTAATCCTCATTCCTGGTTGTTCAACTAACAAATCTTATCTCAGTAAGGAGAAAATGTGGTTGCACTTTGTTCAATCAAATTACACACATCTATAGTACAACACCGAGCCTTTTCTTGTGATGACAAGGGAAGGGTACCCATATAAGCCAACTTATTTCATATTTACACTTTGATCTTTTTTCATCATCTTTCGTTCTGTCAAGAAACGACTTTATGGTAGTGTTCTCATCTCATAATATTCCCATCATTTGCCCCGACAAACAAAACACATAATATATCTTCACTATAACACATGTAAAATATCTACATGTACCTTTTCTTACTCGTTATATGTTATACATACATTTTACATTTATGCTACGAACAATCTTTTAGCTAATATTGTTAGTTACACTTTTACACACTTACAAGAATACAACAGCATAATACGCCCAGCAGTTTACAAGGCCATTAAGCTTTACTCTGAATGAAAGAATAGAAGAATACATATATTATTATGATTTCGTTATATAGTGGTAAGTTAAGGCTGAACACAAACACACGCAAACTCTTCCTCTCTTCAAAAAAAAAACGGCTCATCTCATCACCATGAATGTCTGCCTTGTTGCGTTTGTTGGGCTGGGTTCATAAGTTTTTAAACAGTCTCCCTATGTGTGCGTTCTTTTTGCCTTATATTGACAATAATCACCATACAGCATAATAAGGACCGACTTGTTCTCCAGTAACAGCTCAACCGGAGAGAATAGAAGGAGGAGGAGGAGGACTCATTCAATATTATAGTCAGTCATTCTCACAGAGACCAGACGCAGATATGTGTGCACAGTGCACACACGATATCTTGATGTGCTACTTTATATTTTAGAGACAACATTTAAAACATAGTGCCAGCCAAGCCAAGTCAAAAGCGCTGTGTTGTTGTAGTCAATATCGGCATCGTCATCGCCACTTCTCCGCGCATATACTGACGAGCGACACGAGTAGCGTTACTCACAACTTTACTGCTTATGTGATCATCAAAAAGCTATTTTTTACACAAGCTCGTTTCATACAATCATTAACAATTGCATTTTTAACGCTGCTGCGTTACTCACAACTTTACTGCTTATGTGATCATCAAAAAGCTATTTTTTACACAAGCTCGTTTCATACAATCATTAACAATTACATTTTTAACGCTGCAGAAAATTTTCATGTAGCGAAGAATGGTGGGAGCAACAAGTTAGATTTTTGAAGCGTTCCTCAAAATATGTACCTAAGTACCCAAGACAAAAAACGAGAATGGAGAAGAGGTATTATTGTCAGCAGTAGTAGTGGAAATATAAGAACAATGTGAAGAGGTAGTTTTTTGAGTGGTTTTCGTGGCTGGTTGTAAACTTAAAGTGAAATCATTAAAATGATAATATTATTATTGTTTTCTTGAAGTGAAACGCTTCTTCTTCTCTTGTTGTTGGTGTAATTGTTTAGTACGCGTAGTTGTTCTATGGATGTAGTATGGAAAATGGAATGGAGAAGTTTTATGTGGGAAGAATGGGAAGGTTGCGGTAATATATGCTCGTATACACCAAAAAGACGTCTTCGTCTTGTGGGGATGGATCGTTTCTGTCTGGAAAAAAGCTGAAAATATGCAACTTTTGCTTCATGTAGTTTTGTATGTTATGAAGTAATCGTGACGATGATGATGAGGGCATCATGCATCACATCACACACAACACAAAAACAAATCAAGAAAATGCAGCGGTGATCTCATGAAGTGATGACTATATGAGCTAAGTTGATTGATGATTGATAATTTACAGCAGCATCACATCTTCTTGGCTCACATGCAGTGTCCTCTTGGCTTGTGTATATATGCTAACAACAAGTTGATGTTTTCTATGAGTTTGGTATGCCTCAAGTCTCAAGACGCATCTCCACATCAATAAACTTCTGAGATAAGCATATAAAAGTTAACAGTGAACTTATATAACAACCCAATTTCAGTTTAAGTTTAAATTGTGTGACAAAATATTTCCACGAAAGTGCTGACGTGATTTAACTCGAAACTGTTGATGTAAATGTGGATTTGTAGTTTGTGCACACACAAACAACTTTACAGCACCGTACGTCTTTTATGGAGCAACGTGATGTGAGTACACATTTGTTTTTAAACGTTTGTCATCATTTTTCAAGATAATTCAATTTGAAGTAATGATATAGTTATCTCGTTATCTAAGCTTTATAGCTAACAGAAGGCGGAAATTGGCATTAGGGTCTTTTAGTGGTGATGGGGAATAAAAGAACATGACATTTCAATGAAATTCATAAAATGAAGCCCAGACACAAGAGTGAAATCTACTCGTTATGTGCTTTGCAATACATGGATCAATTGCAAAGTGAATATTTGCTCATCTCATTATGTCATAAGCAGGGCTAACAAAATATACAATATATACATATATACATAATATACCATACCCAACATTATTTACATTTATGCATACATATATGCCGTTGCCGTATAGTACAAACAAACAAGCAAATTATAAACTTTCTGAACCTTCCTAGTAATGCACACAGACTATTTCATTGAAAATGTAAAGAAATGATAATGAAACCAATTTTGTGGGGTTTGATGATTTTGTTAATACATGACTATAAAGTTGTTGTAACTGAGAACAATCCTCAATCATGGATATTGGCTCCCATTTTCCCATTTTTTTGCTGTATTCTTACAATTTTGCTCAAATGAAATGGTATATTTAGTTTAGTATGTTGTTAGCGGTTTTATCCAGCTGCACTATATATATATGTACCTACACATGTATGGTATATAATATATATACTATATGTATATCCTTTCCAGCTTTTTGAGTGTGTGATTTGCCATTTTGTAAACTTGTTCAACAAAGTGCCTGTTGATGATTCATTCTTACAAAACGATATGCACAAAAAATATAAAGCATTGTGTGAAAAAACATTCATGTGAAAAACATTAAAGCGCTCTGTACTATGTATGTGCATATTTATGTTTGGTCATATATGTGATATGATGGCAATATGCTTAGCAATAAATCGCCAGTCTCGAAACGATTGACTATAAAAATGGCAAATAAAAATATAATTTAGGCTTTTACAGGATACGATATTTAGAAAAACCAACACTGGCTTACTATAGTCCATATTATTTTGTCACTTTATAAGGATTACAACAATGCAATATCTTATTAGGCATATAACATGCAAATATTATATATAAATATATACATGATGTGATGATGATGAGATGAGTATGGATGACTGCATGACGCTATTTCATTCAACATTACAACTTTTTAAGCGTCAGCGTTTGTTCAGCTGCTGTTCGTCACTCTTGTGGTCTATAGTTGATAGATAGTCTATAGTCACTAGTCACGCATGATGATATGATGACCATGAATTTGGAGGAATGGTGCTACATGTACATACCAGTAAAAAGTTTATTTCTGAGAGTTGTGTCATCTTATTACAGTTCTTGAAGGCCCTGATATCATCCCATACAGTCCATGCATAAAACTCGCGGTGACGGTGACAATCAGTCTTTTACAAGTTGTATTATTATGAAGATAATAATAATACATAATTGTAAAATCTCCATAAAATTTTGGTGGTCTTCCTTTTTATTTGTCATGTGCTGCCAGTGTCTCGTGCGTTGTGTACTAGTGAGTTGGTGAGGTGGATATGTATTAGGATTTGTCGAATTGCACGATCGACTAACAATCACAATATGTGAATGTGAAATGCAAAGTTCCAAAGAAATATCATCAAAATCATCATCATTCATCTCTTCTTTATATTTTAAGATTTTATACAGCCAATCATGGCTAGTTATCTCAAAGGAATCGATTTTATAACGGCAACGGTCAGTAATAATAATAAATCTGAATATTTTCTATGAACTGTTCACTTACCAAATATGTGCATTCATCATGTGGATACAATCATTTTAATTTTGCAATCAATAAAATCAATCGTAGACATTCAAGACAGTCTTGAATGTAGACTCATCATTAGTATTGACATTTCATGCATATTTCCGTTCTCTTTGTCTCTAAAAGTGGAAATTCAAACTCTTATATACCATAGTAGGTTGTCACAACCTGGTTGTGTAAGAATGTGAGAAATAAGCTAATTTTTTTTGCACATTTCAGTCTTCCTTCACATCAAACATCGTCTTGTAAAAAAAATGTTGCAAATTGTCGTACATTGTCAAGGAACTTCATTAGCACAATGCAGTGAAAAATGCAACTTCCTTGTAGGCAAACCACTATGCATGTTTTATTATTGTGTTAAATTTTTCAAGCCACAACAACTAACGTCAAATAATGCAGTACTGTTTGTTGTTAAACATTTACATAACTTTTCAATGAAAATAAACTTTTTCATGTTATGTTATGTTGCTTTCACATTATGAATGGTTCTTTCTCTAGTCGTATATATATCGCTAGATAGGGGAATATATCTGATGGCAATCTTAATCGAAACATGAGGTCGTTCATCCTGCAGCATGTCATGTTGCATGGCATGCAAACTGTC
>JAHZNC010002466.1:0-30443 GCA_027744095.1 Zhuqinia jingwanae | reverse complement strand
GATGATCACTATTAAGATGACTCCACTTTAATTTCTTTGAGGATAAGGAGAACAAGGAAGAGCGTCTTGTTCCAAGCAAATGAACAAAAAGGGGGAAAAGAGAAATGAAATGGATGCTAATAAAAATCTGTTTCTCTGCTGCTGCTGGTACTTTTCCAGCACCACCGAAGTTCATTTCACAGGGAAGCACCGAATTATCCCAGAAAGAAGAAAGAATATATATATGCGATGACATGGTGTTTATATTGTTATTATTATTGTTTAGGCAGGATATGGGATAGAGAAAAGGGAGAAACGCGTGTGGGCATAAAAATGGAAATGAAAGTGGGAAAGGTGAGCATTAACAGCTGTCATTATTGAAGTGAAGAGGATGCAAAAAGGGAAACTCTTCACAGATTTCCACACTACTTTTCTTTCCTGTTTTATTTTTATTTTTTTGGCTTCTTCACCGGCTTTAGCTAATAATACGAGAAAATGTCCATATTGTCACATGCATCTCCCATAATATTATCATCTCAAACGCATTTATCTACCTACACACTATATGCTTAACTTATAATATGACTATGACTGCGTGCATCCAAAATAAAAACAACGAGATAAGTATAGTAATAACAATGCAAGGGAATTAGTAAATAAGAAAAATAAAAGTGAGTAAGAGGGCAAGAGAGAGAGAGAGAGAGGGAGAGGCAGCAAATGAAATGTATAAATGAGTAAGAGTTTGTTTTGTATCGTAATAATATCTATCTATCTGTCTGCCTATCTATTTTTTTTGTGGGGGGAAAAATACTGTTGGCATCTCCATCTTTTTTCCTTCTCATTTTTCTTGTTTCTTTTAGCACCCATTTTTATTTTTTTTCTCATCTTAGCTTCTTCTCCATTCCAATTTTCCAATTTCCATTGGATTTTCCTTTTTCTCTCCATCTCTGTCTCTCTCTCTCTCTCTCTTCAATGATGTTCGAAAAAGGGAAGATGGTAAAGGTCATAAAAATGGGATAATCAAGTGTCATCATTACTAAAAGTAAAGGACAACGAGAGAAGGAAATAATGAAGACTCCTAAAACTTTTTATCTTCACTTTTTAGTAGGTACATATAATATAATATGCATGTATATTTGGAGTAGTAGTAGTAGTAATAGCAGCGGTAGTAGTTTTGGTGGAAGTAGTAGTGGCAAAGAAGAAGAAGAAGAAGTAGAGAAGAAAAAAACTAGTCGTTGGTCTTTATTACCCTTCTCACACGATTGTGATTATTATTAGCTTTGAAAAAGGTAGTGGTGGTAGTAGTATCAGAGAGCACACAGCATATTATTTTTTCCCTCTTTTTTCTCTCCACAAAATGAAAACTCTGCTGCTTGACTTTTTCTTCCGCTTATGTTTTTTTTTTTTGTGTGTGTGTGTTCACACTTCGATGTATGCTTTTTTTCTGCATGAGTGAGAACATTTTGTGGAAAGAGAGAGAGAGAGAGAGAAGAGCAGGGATTCAAAATGCATAAACAAGCGTGCCATAAATGTTAGGAATAAACAGGAGTTTACTACCTCCACCATTATTGCATCAAATGAAATGAGGATTCCTGCCTAATAGCACACTACTTTTACTGCTACACGTACTCTCCCAACACGCCATGCATACTACACAATTATCGTATCATTACCATTAAACAAGAGAGCAAAGAAGAAGAAGACTTGGAGTACTGGTGTGTGTGTGTGTGAGTGGGTGTGTTTTCTTGGTACAATATATATGTGAGAAGAAAGCCAAGTAATAAGGCACGCTTTTAGCGGACGGCTAAATCTCAAGAAGAAGAGAAGAAAAAAAATAACCTGTAAACATCATCTCAACCAAATGTGATTAGATTTTTTTTCTTTGCCAGAAAAAGAAACAAACAAACAAACAAAAGTTGGGTAGAAAAGATAGGTTTTATGGTAAATATTCATAGCAGCAAAAAAAAAAAAAGAAAAGGGAAGAGGGGACTTGAAGGTGGAGTGTGTCATGTTACCCCAATAGAAAATTACACCACGTCGTCGACGAAAGCCCAACCGACATTTAGAACACATACACTCACATAATATATTTCACAAAAGCAACAAAAAAAAACTCCTTCGCCATTTTATTTCGTTTCTCTTGATCAAAGAACTGGTTTTTCTTGGGAAAAGTTAATTAAATGTTTGCTTTTCGTAATCATTTGGATTTTGATGAGTACACTTCACTACCACCAAAGTATTATTATCGTGCGAGTAATAGTCTACAAACAAAACTTGAGTGTGTGTGTATGTTTGCAAGTCAGTCACAGAGAGAGAGAGAGAAGCAATTGTTGTTGTGTGTGTGTGCTCCCATTTCGTCAAATTCCACAAAATTTCATTTTGAAGTGGGAACACGAAGTAGAAAAAAAGTGTTGAGTCAACGTCGTCGTTGGAGACAAAGCGACGACGTAATAATGACACAAAAAAAATTCTCGAATATTGTTATTTGTTCTTTGCTTTGTATGCATGCATATGTATATATAGCTCTAATAACTATATTTTTTTGCAATATTTTTCTGCGTTGGCTTTTCTTGGAGAAAATAGGGCAAGTGGAACTAGATGAACATTTTCAAGCAATTTTAGCCCATTAAATCATCATCATTATTATTAATCACCCATTTATCATACCATTTTCATCAGTGTCCCTAGCAAAAAAATAAAATAAACTGTGTTGTTCAAAAGTAAGGACAAAAAAAACATTAATTGGCACACCCTGTATATATTATTATGTGTATGGAAGCAGAGGTTAGGCAAAATAGTGTAAAGCCAGAGTCATTCAAATTGGCAATTCAAATCAGAACTGGCCTTGAATTCCAGATGTCTGATTGGAGGAAAACGTCCATTGTGTAAACGCTCTGTGTTTGTGTGTGTTGCATTAAGTAAACAGATCCCACAATCAGATTTTGTTAAGGAATCTCAAAGCTCAGCAAAGCAGCAGCAGCAGCACAATGGCAATTGGATTTTGTGGGCCCTTTTATCATATGAAATTGCAGAAAACGGAACAGTTTATTCCGTCGGGTCACAGAGTCACAGTTGCTACCTCTACTACTCCTACTATTCATTAGCTTGTACACACATACCACCACCTACCTACTACAATATGTACCTACATCCAAAAAAAAAGCAAGTAAGGAAGAAAAAAGAGAAGATGAAAGAATTTCGTTTTTTTTCCCATGCTTTCTCAATAAAATGGCCATATATTCCGAGGAAAATCATTAAATTGCCAATGAAATGAAAATGATGATGGTAATGACACGACAAGCATGGTGACATGCAGAGACCAACTCTTGTGTAAGCAAAAAAAAAGTACAAAAATAGCTAAAATAATAATAATAAAAGGATGAAGAGAATGAAAATGGTAATACCATCATCATCATGATAGTCATGATTAGGAGCACATATAGAGTACCTCGTTCATAGTACCACTACTTCTTCTTCTATATAATATAGTAGGTATATGTGTGTGTAATATGCTGTTTTGTTGTTGTTCCAGTTACAACAATAAAACTAGTGTAATTTCTCGACTCTCCCAACTTCCTTCCACACTTTTTCCCTCTCTCTCTCTCTCTCTCTCGCTCTTTTCTGACTTGAGTTCCACACTTTTTCCCTCTCTCTCTCTCTCTCTCGCTCTTTTCTGACTTGAGCGATAAATGAATGGAGTGGAATTGACGGTGATGGCGATGGTGGTAGAGTGCAGGAAAAACAGTCTAGCAGTCTGCAATATAGAGAGAGAGAGAGAGGAAGAAGAAGAGAAAAAAAACTAACTCTACCCGGGATTTTTATTGACTTAGCTCCCGTGCATACAAATTAACACTTTTTTACGTGTTCCCTCTGCTCTGTTCACTGTGTGAGTGTATTTACTTGACATCATGAAAACCATTATTATTTTTTTCCAACATCTCCCAACAACCAAAAGCATTAAGAAACTGATTTCATGTTCAACCAAAACCAACTTCCTTTTCTTTTCAAGGTAAATACAGCAGACTA
Source organism: Zhuqinia jingwanae (assembly GCA_027744095.1). Classification (NCBI taxonomy): domain Eukaryota; kingdom Metazoa; phylum Arthropoda; class Collembola; order Entomobryomorpha; family Paronellidae; genus Zhuqinia; species Zhuqinia jingwanae. Next base: position 26,438 of record JAHZNC010002466.1, on the reverse strand, counting down.
TATTTTTTACGCTCTTTTTTTTACTGAAAAAAAAGAAGTTGATTGCGAGACATAATGGCAGAGAGAGAGAGAGAGAGAGAGATGGTGACGACGACGAGGACGACAAAGACCATGGCAGTGGTGGTCACCACGACTTTTATTTGGAGGAGAAAAAAAGAGGAAACCCAGAAAATTAACCATTTAAACGCATCATCATGCTCGGCAGTCTTAATGTACGGATGTACGTGCAGTTCTTCGCATTCGCTCAAGTCTCTTACACCATCATCATCGTCATCATCATCATCAGTATTATAGTCATAGCATAATGCACACGAGTATTCATTGAAAACGAATCGTAGAATCCATAAAATAATTGATTTCATTTTGATTGGATTTTTTCTCTCTTCCTATAATATTATCCTCCATCCATCCTCTCTTCATTCTCCCTTGCTTTTTTTGCCGTGTAAAATTTTTTTTTGGGGTACGGATGGACTACATAACAATACCACACAGCTTTGTTGATGGAGGGTGAAAGAAAAGAATGTCGTCATTATTATTGGCTAATGTAGAAGAAGCTCCAGTAAATGAATAAGAAGAAAAGAAATTCGTTCTCAATCCCATATATCACGTCTCATGGAAAAGAATAAGATGGGAATTCGATACTGTGTATTCCAAACGATTGCACCCCCCGAGTGCAATTCAAAAGATCTCACTGCACCAGTAACTGGCTATTGTAACAGATTGGAATAACATTTTGCTGTGCCCTATTGTCGAGGGGTGAAGGTTAACTGATGGCATATTCGTGTAAAAATCCACGCATACCCCAATTTTCTGTAATATATATTTTTTTCATTATGCAATTGCGGTAAATTGGGATATTTGGATTATGTAATAATTTTTTTTACGTAATTGGATTAGAAAATACTATAAAGTACTTGTGTACCAAGTCGGTCAAACATGTCCCCAGGGGGTAAAAGGTCCCTAGGTAAGGTCATACCCTAAGGTACCTGTGTACCAAATTTAAACCCACTTCAACGACGTGGCCAAGAGAGTGCGCACGGACGGACGGCTGACACTTCTTGCAATCTCATAAACTCATGGCAAAATGTTAATAATACTGGTGGCATTCAAAGTGCGCATATTTATTTCGATCTACGGAAGAACTTTATAAAACTGACGAATATCAGTCTGTACGTTTAAACCGCGGGACTCACGATTATTCTGAATCTGATGCGACTCTCTGTATTTCAGGAATCTACAACAAAAAGGACATGGCCACATATATGACGAGTGAGTTAACCCGTCAGGAACAAAGTTAAACACTTTAGCCCCTGGGGGGAGTAGAGCCAAAACCCATTTTTTACTCCATTATAATATCGATATTTAATCTACACCTTATGCTAATCATTTGAAAGGTCTCAGTTAGCAGTGACAGAAACAAGTTACCTATTTGGTACTTAAAATATATATACCCCCGGGGACAGAAAGGGTTTTTAGACCAAGTACTTGCAAATATTTTCACGGTATTAAACTATCCCAACTAGCTTTACTTGAACTGTACACTTTACATTTGGCGTTGTGTAACGTCCGTCCGTATCAACATCTTCTCTGAAACTAAAAGGATTTTTGTTTTCGGTAATCGAGACCTTTTAGGAGAGTACTAGCTCTGAAAAATTTCAGGGGGTGGAATTGGGAACAAATAAGATATGTATTCATGTCAATATGCACATGCATGTGCATAAAATGAATCGGTCATGCTGATTTTGAATATGGTATTTATTTTGAATTCGCAATTTGATAATTGTAGTTAACTGATTATATTAAGTTGTACATAAGACATGTAAATTCGTAGCTGATAGAGAATCGAATGATACGTCACTTGTTATTGGTTAAAGGTAAAAAATCAAAGTTTCCCCATAACTTCCATCTGAAAATCAATTGGGAATCTGAGTTATGACCTAAGGTATCTTTGTGCCAAATACGAAGGCATTTGATTACACCGTTCTGAGGATACCGTGCTCTCAGACCGACAGACAGACAACCTTGCCAATCTCCATCCTAAAGCTGATTTCATCAGCGACGTAATAACTTCGGAATAGGACCAAAATTAGTACATGTACGTAATTCGACGACTTCGAATATGGTATCTATTTTGGAATCGCAATTATAAACAGCCTATAATTATGGCTTTGGTTTGGTTTATTACTACATTTTTATCGGATTTTTACTCCGCTGAAAGAGTGCTGGAAAAGCAGTACGGTTTGAAATGATCTCCACATGAAGCTCAAGCATTTGAGTTTTAGAGCTGCGCAAAGTATAAAAAATTGGTATTGGACATTGCTCTTCTTGTGCGACTTCAATTTTAAAAACGTCTTTGGAAAAAATCAAAGATGATTTTTCTAATGTGCTTGACTTTCGGTCTTGTACTTTGTCGTCTTGCAACAAATTTTCGAGGATCTTCGCCTAAGAGCTACTATCTACTGAGCATTGCTGACTGAGTTTTCATACCATAAACATACTTGGGGAAATGTGAGATTTCACAATGTCAACAGATACATTTTCTGTGTTTCATCTTCAGTATTAATGTAAGTATCCGATCTTCAAATTTGGTATACGAGTGTCTTAGGTAGAGATCTATTACGTGGATTTGATGATAATGGATTATGATCATTTTTAAGTTAAAAAAATGTTATTGTAAAAATCGATCGTTGATATTTAATAAGACGATCAAGAATATTATGATATTGACTGATCCTAATGAATGAAAATAAAATTCCACAAAAAAGCATGTTGTACAAATTCCACTTTTTTTATTATTTTTTAATGAACTTTTTATGATTCCACAAAATCATAAGCAAAAATTGTTTGGTTTATCACAAATTTATTTGAGATATTCAAGTAGAAGTTGCATTCAGTCTAGAACCAGTATGCTTGATGCTTGTATGTATATGACAGAATGGTTTACAATTGAGTAATAATAAGTATAATAATATATAATGTAACAGCAAACAGTAATTAATACTTCAAATACAAACTGAACAAGAAATCACTTATTATATACTACCTATGCACATGCAATGCAGGACCACAAAAACCACATGTATTTTTTTTTATTGTCAGAACAAAAAACTTTTTTGTTAAGCTAAAATACAACAACTAAATAGACTAGACTACAAACTATAATTACAAAGAATCATAAATCTATTTTTAGCTCAAAATAATACGTGGTAATGCGTAAATACTTTCTTCACCAGGTAAAACCTTCACATTTTTCAAGATGGTGTTTGTTACCCTAATAATAATACTTAACATCGTTGTAGCAAGTGAGGATTTTGACAAGAACAAAAATAAACTGTTTAAAAGGGATGGATAAAGTAGTACATAATAATAATAATAATAATATGTTAAAATATAAAAGCTGAATGTTTTTATGCCAAAACAGAATGGTCATTGATCAAGTCCCATTCTTGATCGGTGTGTCAAGTTACTGCATACTACGCTGTAGTAAGTGGCGATACATAATATGCTCACATTGTGATGCACACTTGCACAGCTGTAGCTTCCAGTTAACCGACAATACGTATTACGTTTGCATTATTCTACGGACCGCATTTATTATGCATTTTTTTTAAACAGCTTAAACTATGGTCCGCTTTTTACTAAATTACAACCAGTTGCATAGGAATTGAATGAGGCAGAATTATCTAAATACTACGTAGATAAGTCATAATATGTAAGTATAACAAGATACATTGTTGGAGTAAGAGGATTTGGCAGACCGACAGATAATAATATGACAATGACAACAGTTTTAAAATAAGTCACAGCTGAAAACAACAAATATTAAATATTAGTTACATAATTTATGACATTTTATCCGACGATCGTTCAGTAATCAAGTATAAATGTGTGCGCATACAGTGCAGCAGAGTAAAGCTATATGTTTTTGTTGGCTTACCGAAAGATGACCTTCATGATGGTCTGGAAAGTGACGGTATAAGTACTCAGATGAGATCAACTGCAAGACAGTGTCTCCGAGAAATTCCAGTCTCTGATTTGAGCCTTTTGTCAGATTATTGTATCCCAAGCTTCGATCGGTAAATGCTCGCGCCAGGAGTCGAATGTGATTGAATGGTATCCCAATGCTAGACTCAAATTCAGCAAGTTTCTGAAGCACCTCATGAGAGTCAATCCAGTTCCTGTCCCCCTTTGGCTCCTCTTGTTGCAGAGGATGCTTGGGATAGTTTGCCCACAAATTCAAAAGAGCAGGATCATTCCCAAACAGAGTGCTACCAAACACTCGATCAGCCGCCTATAAAAATAATATGTATATATATAGGTATCCATACATAAGTAATAACGATAACAGTTCATTTAAAAAAAACTTTTGTCATAAAACACATGATTATATATATATATTTTACATCAATGCCGCCATCCAAAAACAAAGCTCCCATCAGAGCTTCAAAGCAATTAGCCATTGCGTGTCGTAGCTCTGAGTCGTGACAAAGGTCACTCCCGTGGGCATACAGCATGTACTGGTCCAAGTTGAGACCCTAACAAATCAAAATTAGCATATTTTTAACTAAAATTTTTCTTAAAATCTCAAGTTATGAAAACAAGCAAGGAGTAAGCGCGAATGAGCTCCTACTTGAGCTAGAACTGCAAGGTGCTGATTTTGAACGATGGCGGCTCTGTATGTTGCCAGGCCACCTTCTTCCAAATCTGGAAAAATATGAAAGAGGTGAATAGACGTAGTGAACTCCACTACGGCGTCCCCTAGAAACTCCAGTCTTTCATTGTGAGTGATGCCAGACTCTTTCTCCTTAATGGAACCAAATCTGTGAAGATGAAAAAGATAAGTCAGCTTTTTTTGTTTACCCAAATACAATATTTTATGGTGATAATAATGACCATAATAATAGAGTGAAAAATATGTTGTAGCAATAAATCAGATTAATTTCCTTACTTGGCCATGATGTTTATGAGTGTGTTTATGCCTCTTTTCCTTGTGGATGCGTAGTGTATCCTTCGGTCACCATATTCTGGCTGCCGAATACCACAGTTTGTTAATGCATTTCGAGCATGATCTGGATTTGTCCCAAAATTTTCACGATAGCTGGGATGTGTCATCGCCAGCTGAAGTAGATATCGGTTCTCAAAGGGATATTCCATGCGGCATTCCAGCGTCTCCAGACATTTGTGAAATCTCAGATGAGCCATTAACACTGGTATCAACATAGCGTGCTACATGCAGTTCAAATGATTAACACAAGATTCAAATATTAAACAACAGCCTGTAATTTTATTTTCAAAATATTGCAACTTTGCTCACCTGGACAAGATCACAACAGATACCAGTGGTTCGAAAACCTTTTGATGGTATTGCAACGGTTACATCTCTTTTCATGTCGGACGCAGTGCGCATTGCCTGAAGCATCAGCTCTTTTTGCAGTAACTTGAGCTTATCTTGTGGCGACGGTTTCGGCATGTTTGACAGTAAGTGACGGTACTTGACGTACCTGCGCCATGCTCTTTGATAGCCCGCGTTTCCAGCGTAAGACAGCTGTGGAGGACGAATGCCGAAATGGACAATGAGTGGAAATGGGATACCCTCGTCCTTCTCATCCACGTCCACCTCCCGATCAATTTGGTCTACCCGTATAGCACACGGTTTCATTCCCCATTTGGTCACAATGGTGCCCTTGTGACGGTCAGCAAAGTTTTGCCACTCGCTTTGATCCACCGTGTAGAGTTTCTCAAGGTCTTCCTCCTTGACCAGCTCTCGGTCCCCCTTGAGCAGATGAATAAGAACTCGGCTCATGGACAAAATCTCCTGTCCGTTATCAGGGAGATGGCGAACGAATCTCGGCATTAGGTGGAACTGGGAGCAACCCGTCTCCTCATTCCAGTCATATCTTAAATCTACAAGTTCCAATATCTCGCGGAATAGATAAGTCTCGAAGAGGTGCAGCTCTCTAACGCAAAATGACTCTGGGAATTTCTCCTCTGCCACAAAAACGTCGTATTTTATGTTGAACCGTATAACCTTGCAGGGAGGCAGAGACAGATCCAGCTTGTAATGAGAAAATATTGAGAAACCTTCAAAAATATATTCATGTCCGTCGTGATTTATCACGGTTGGTGTGCTTATCAGAAAGTTTTTGGGTGGAGAAATTGTGATTCTGTAGTGGTACAGACGATCCTTGTTGTTGGAAAATTGATTACATGGTGGTATTCTTTCCTCCCCAGGATAGAAACCATGTCGAATTCCAAACCTTCGAGCCTTTGCGCTACAACGGCAAACAGGGCCATCATTCATGAGACCTGGATCATTGTGCCATAGCTCTTCATGTAATCGCCTGGGGTGCTTCTTTCTGCGTTCTAGTTCTCGGTTCGCGCTGTCACTTCTTGTCATACTTAATTTATCGGCTTCGTCAGATGACGATGAATCCGAATCTGATGAGGAATCACTGTCATCCTCTTCACAACGGCCATTGGAGCCACAACTCTGAGCCAACTCGGCCATCTTCTGTTCCCCAAGTCTTTCGGCTTCCTCTCGAGCAGCCATTGGTTTCACCAACAAACCAGAGTCAAACTTTTCACACAAAGTTTGCGTCCTATCAGTGGCCGAGGTGTAACTAGAAAAAGTATGCATAAAAAATACAGTCATGTGATCACATAAAATAGCCATCATGTGTCATTCAAAAAATGGAAGTAAATATTTTGTCAAGTTACCCATCAACTTGACGACTATAGTAAAGCTCATCAGGCGCAGATCGCACCCATTTCTCCACTTGAGTTAGCTCATCATACTCGTCCGCAGTAGTATTGTTACCGTTAAGGTCATCCAGCGTCACTTTGGAGGTTGAAGAGGTAGCTGTGGTGGAAACTGGAGAAGACGACGAAATTGCTGGCAAAGGAGATGGTTTGGGCAGTCCGTTCTCCACAGGTACTCGGGGCTTCTTGCCATGTGCGACCAAAGGGGGCCTCCTTGACTTGACTGGCTTACCGGAGTTTGGCGCTTTAGTGAAAGACGACAAAGCTCTCTGCTTCCTTCTAGCAGCGATTGAAATGGTGGAACACTTTGGCGGTGGCAATTCTGAGTTCAGAGATCTAGACCGCTTCGAAATTGGCGGATTTGGTCCTTTGCAGCGGTTAGTATTCTCCTCTCTCCCATCCGACCTCCTCCTTTTATTGGGGGACGGCAGCATGGTCAAACTTTTAGGCTTGCTTGTGCAATCCTTACTGCTACAACTACTGCTCTTTGCATGTGGACTGTACTTGGTGCCGAGAGATCTCTTATGGTTGAACACATTATTAGTGGTGGTAGATGAGTTGGGCTTGTGTTTATCATTGAAGGAAATACTATTATCTCTAACCGAACCTCTGTCCTTACTCTCTTTACTGCTTACTACATCTGAGGGGGTTGAACGTGGTCGGGAGTCTCGTTGTGGCGGGCGTTGGTACGTAGGTTTGGAACGCGGATGACTACTACTTCTATCACTGTGACAATCATGATCACGCTTTTTAGTATCACGGTTAGCAAGAGCACTTGGTTTATTATTATAGGGTTGGTGGTGGTGGGTGGGGATGTGGGAGTCGCTGCGTTGACGATGATTACTGGAACCTGCCATGTCCTCCCGACCTCTCGAATAATTTATTCTCCGCGACGGTTTACTTTTCGGAGGAGATAATACTGCCGACGAGAACCCACTTCTCTTCTCATCCACCTTATTAGCTTCTCTACTTCTCTGATGAATGGGACGATGATGTGTGTCCCGATCATTGTGACGTCGACGGTCTTTGATGTTATTGTAGTGATTATCTTTGCCTAAAGACGAGGACATCGGATGGTCTGTCCTCCTCGCATGACTATGAGTGGGACGCTCATGGTTGTTGTGCCATCCATTCCTTTCTCCACTCCTGCTCCTCTTCCGTTTATTGGTAGGAGAGACGTTGTTCCGATCGGGGCGACGACCGTGACTATTACTTCTTCTCCTGGGTGGGCTTCCACCTCTGTCTCTGCCACCTCCACGACCATCCACCACTCGACCACTCCATCTGTCATTGTTATTGCTTCGCTGCATGTTGTGGTTTGACCGGCAGTGGATCTTCTACAACATCATTCCAAGGACGTAGTCTAGTTTCTTTAACTTTACACATTTACTAGCTAGTTTAACTAACAAAGATAAAAGTTGGATATATACGAGGAAACATTTCACTTTTGGTTGTACATCATCATTTTTAGCAAAAACTGATATTAATATTATTTGTTTAATGGGTTGTATAGTAGTAGCACAAAAATATATATGAACAAAAAGATGAAATCTGCCTTCATGCATTCAGTCAGACAGAGATTGAATTGAGCAGTAAAAAGCAGAACCAACCTTGTGTGTTTGTCAGTCTCTCTCTGTCTTCTAGTCTGCTGTGTTGGGAGAATGAAAATTAGATGATGTTGGGCGAGTGCGGCATCACATAGCACGGATAGGGGTATCTTGCGCAATACCAACTACATGTCAACTCTCTCTCTCAACATCTGATCAGTGATCACCACAACCACCCTCACATTATTATTAGCCACAGCACATCTCCAGAATCTGGAGTCCAGGATTGTCTGTCTCCTGTGTTGTACCGCACAACTTGTTGTAGTACCTTCGTCTGATGAAGTGAACAATGGGACAAGTAATGGAAAACTAAAAAATTCTTTTAAAAAAAACCAAAATAATTCGGCACAGGTTTACAAGGAAAGAGTGGACTTTATGATCGATAGTTACTCATTTCCGGCGGATATTGTTATATAACCATACCATTGTTGGGAAGATGGTTGATATTGCTGGAAATTTATCACCAAACAATGCAGACTTCCTGCCGCAATTTAAAGCAATTGGACAAGGATTAAGAAAGTGAGGCATTGACATATTAATCAATTATTAATATCAGTTGGTGTTCGTTCATATAGTGTTTAGGTTAGGTTTCATGTTGTTTTTTTAAGTGAGCGTTGTAATTTTAATAGCGTTTTGTTGTATATCTATGAATTTTTAACAGGCGATTTTTCCGGAAGCCAAATGTTGCTGAAGCCATTGAGCAGTATGGTAAGCAGACGAGAGAATAGCCAAACCATGACATTTTGTTGTGAGCGAGCGTTATTTGATCTTGTTATTTTTAATTGTGATTTTTTTAGAGGAACTTGCGTTGGAGCTTCAAAGAGAGAATCAAACGGAATTCGCAGCAATTTGCTACATGGAAGCTGCAAAGTGTCATGAACCGTTGAAAAATCCAATCCAACAGGCAAATCTACTGTTAAAATCGGGTCGTTTGTATTTGGCAGCTAGAGATGGGCAAAGATTCTTTCAAGATGATTACAACCGACTTTTTTTTCGTGCTGAAAGCCTTCATTCGTCATTGTCAGGAAATACACAGGTATAAATTACTTCATATTTACAGTTCTGAACTGCATAATTACAAATAATATGTTGTGAGTTGTGAAATAACCTTGTTGTTATATCATTTAGATGGCGGTACAATGTCTGAGTCAAGCTGCTAAAATCTACAAGCGAGAAAAATTATTGGGACTGAGCGTTCTAGTCACACTGGAGATAGCGGAAGCCTTGTTTAAAGAAGGTGCTTATGGAGAGGCCCTCAAGCACTACAGATCAGGCCTGGAAACTGTCCGCTCACATTTCACGTACATTGACGTCATTATTGTGACGGAGCAAATGATACGCTGTAAGCTGGAAATGACGGACTATGACAGCGCCCTTAAGATGATCAATGACACTCTCACTGGGATTGGAAACTGCACCAATGATGAGATCTCTCCAGAATTCCGAGCGCTATTCACAAACCGTTTGGAAATTTCCAGAGTCTGCCTCCTTATACTCCTCGGGACAAATACGGTGGACGTTTTAGGATTTATATGGCCTGAAACTAAGCACACTACGTCTGCCTCCTCTGGCTATGCTATGAAATCTCATGAAATAGGTCTCAAGCCCATTCTATCGAATAAACCAGGATCCAGTGGTGGTGTGACTGGCGAAAATGTGTCAAGTTCCTCGTCCTCAGTACCTTCAACGTCAGCTGAAAGTGAAAAAGAAGTGAGACGCATTGAAGTGCATTTGAAATCTCTTGTGATCGCGGTGCAACATGGTTCTATAGATTCAGTTGAGGATGTGCGCAGTCATCTCGCATCGATAATGCAACCATGTCATCACAATTTATTTGAAATGCTGCTGAAAATTTTGTCAGGTTAAGCGTAGATATTCTAGTACATCAATTAATGATCAATTTCAGTTTCAAGTATTAATCATCCGTACATCATGCTTTTAACATTTACCTGCATTTATATTGCATTTCTAATCCAAAATAGTTTTTTTTGTAAATAATGGTTATCATTAACGACAGTAGAAAATGAATGTATGCTCGCAATCGCCGTAAAGTACAAATATACCAGTTTATTACTTTTTAAACGCACTTTGACGAGTGGATTGGGATTATATGTTATAAATTATTTTAAAGTCATACACATCAAATCAATCACACTAAATGTTGGAAAATATGGAGTTTCATCTCTCTGACGCATGTCCATAAGTAGTAATGGTAATCATTACACATCCCCATTTCTCCACAAAATTTTCTCTCAGCTAGCTGCAAAGATAATACAGATTTAAAATGTATATCCCTCCTGCTCCTTAATTTCAAAATTAGTGTGTAACCAATTAAACGTTTTGATTGTCAATCACAAGCATTCTAATTAATAATGACAATTTTTTGATGTACATATTTGAGCTAATTGCAAACATGTCGTTAAATCATTAAATATTGCATGCCGTTACATATTACTGCTCCCTTTCAGTATGATTGGTTTGTTTGCTTGTAGCATATAGCAGCATCATGATGATCGCCTCAGATTTCCCCTTCTCCAATAGGATAGTTTAACCCTAATCATGCGAATGAATCATGCATATAATCTTACAAAACATGTCAAAATCATCAACAACCTTTTTCATTTTCTTTGAAATGCATTTCATTAATGTAGAGAGGCATGTGTTATTATTACAACTTATAATGCATCACATCAACAAACCCAAGTACCTAAGGAAGTTTTATGTATGTTTTGTGTACCATGTACCCATTTATTAGAGCACAATCCAATCTCAACAGATGCTAGATGATGACGAAGAAGAAGCAGATTTCCTATCGAGTCAACTTATTTATATCGAATATCAATCAACTCACAATAATATATCAGCAAAATCATTTCAATCCTTTGCTTGCAAGAAGCAATACTATAATTCTCGTATGTATTTATGCATGTATATATATTATATTTCATCATAATAACATGCTTGAATCTATTTTTTTCTTCTTTTTTTCCTCTCATTCAATAAAAGTAGGTCCACAGACCTCTTTCAAGGATAGAAGCTGACTGTCAAATGTGTACATAATATATATATATATATATATATTACATTCATCGGGCATAGGTTTGACCTCTTTTTTGTTGTCAATTAATTGTTGAGTTCCAGCGATGGGGTGGTGGTAGTGCACAATTAAATCTCGTATCCACGACTTTATTATTCATTTTCAAAGAAAGTGTTACATCATCTTATTTCCTTGCAAGAGCATCTAGGTATATACGTCTTAGAAGTAAAGTTTTGCTAGAAAAGACGAATGGGAGAATGACGCACGAGTTGCTGCAGCCAGCCAACCTCTTCTTCCAGCAAGCATCATCATAGTCAATAGTAGCACATTTTTCGGGATATTTTTTTCGGGTTTTATTCATTACAAGTGCCCTTTTCTTTTCACCTATATATAGACATCTCATCTCTATACTTTTCGCGAATTTCTCCGAGAAAAAAACTGTGTATACACAGGGAACTTGGATTACCTTGCTATGAAATAAAGTTGCACATTTACCTTGGAAAATACTTTTTTTGTCCAGAACATATGCGTTTCTCGTTACGACTTACCAATGTAGTGTCAATGCCAATATTGCCAATCCCAATTCTATTTTTGTGGTGACCGCACGCACACACTATTGAAGTGTGATACGCTAAATAATCAATTGATTTTTAAGCTCGGTTCTTTCGTGTGCAAATTAAGTACTCTTGTTAAAGAAAAAAAAGTTATCAAGTGAGCATGAATGAATAAATTTTTGCGTGAATAAAGGGAAAAGTTCCCATAGTCCCATCATAAAGTTCAAAATCAACAGGTACATGTACGTATCAGTAAAAAAATAAACTAACAGAACTCACAGCAAAATGGCTGCGGGCTTCGGAATTGGGGCAATTCTGGATGGGAAGAAGGATAAGCAGGACAGTGACTTCTTTAAAATGCTTGGTTGCAGTGATACATCTACGGTTGGGGGAAACAATAATATTCGGTCTTTTGCTGGCAATATGTATTTCAGCGGTTCTAATTATCAGATCATGTTATTATAATATGTTGCATTACAGGACGAGCAAATCATAGCTGAGTACCGTGTCCGTGCTCTCCAGTGTCATCCGGACAAGCATCCAGGGGATGAGAAGGCACTGGATCATTTTCAAAAGCTGCAGGAGGCAAAGGAGACGCTGTTAGATCCAGAGAAGAGGCACAAATATGATAAGTGGAGACAGAGTGAGATGTGCATTCCGTACAAGCAGTGGCTCAGCATGAGTGGAAGATGTACCACGGTAATCATTTACCTCTTTTTCCTTTATATATACAGTTTTACAATAAAAACCATGTCATTTTGTATATATATTTGCCAGACCATGCATTGGGCAAAACCAAAGGAACAAACAATGATAGAGTCTTCATCAGACCACCAGAGAGCACAATTCAGGGACCCGTTGGACAAAGAGTCGCCTTCGTCTTCCACTCGTCATCATCAGCAACTGTCACAAGAACAGCAGCAGTCGCCTTTCGTGTGGCAACCGGAAAAGTCGTCTGGTATCTACTCCAAATTCAGAAACTACAAAATCTAAAACAAACAAAAATTCTCTTCAGTGCGTTTTATCCACCATTCCGCACAGAACCTGACACGGTTTTGCTTGCACGCACCTGCAAAATCAAAATATTTTCACGTTTAGTAATATCATTACAGTATATGGTCATTATTATGTATGAGTGGAGCATTTATCTGATTTAACTTACCTGACTTCAAGTTCCAGAAAGTGTTGATGATGGGGCCAATAACAGATAACAAGGACCAAATCCATTTTTATTAATTATTTGTATCAATAAGAATATTGTGGTGAAATGGTGCATGTATGTATATTGTGGTGAAGTATGAAAAATAAATGCGAATCTCAACCAACCAATGAGAAAAATCAATGAGCATGTGCATGGGGCTAGAGTATCATTAAGTGTAAATGAGTGTATCTATAATCCAAAAAAAAACTATTAAACTCCATTCAGCATTATAATATGAATGCGTCCACATGATCACACAGTTGCAACATCACCCACCGTCCATTTGTTGCAATGTCATTGCCGGACCACAAAAAAAAACAATTGCACAACCTCCAAAAACCGTACCTAAGCGCATTCAGTTGTGAAATCTTTTGTTTTCCTCATTACTGCCCAAAGAAAAATGTTGCCATTGTGCACTAGGAAGAAATACGGGAGAGAGAATAAAAACCAGTGTGTTGCGCCAATGCTTTATGATTTCGGGCTCATTTTAAAATGACGCAAAAAAAAGAGCTTCATGTCTTGGCAACTTTTTTCAAAATATGTTTGGTTGATGTTGTACTCGGGATAAAGGAGGAGAATCGTTTGAAGGAAGTTATAATCTGTTGCAATCAAAGTTTGCATACAGCTACTCAAAATACCAGTTAGTATATTAAATATACATATGCACGCATATACTCAAGAAATAATATATTGTATTTACGCAAATCCAAATTTTTTTGGTCATGATATAATTATCATAATTAATCACGATCTTAGGCTGATGTTGAGACACACGTGTAATGTTCTTCAACGAAAGCAGAGATAATATTTTATGCGTGCATGGAAGGGACCAACATTTTAAAAACATCTACAATTGGTTTGAATGAAAACTACAAAAACATGCTGATATTTGTACATACATTTGTATATTATTGAATGTGAACAGTATTTTTTCACAAGAAGCATAACATCATCATGGACCGCTTTTTAGTCTGCATTTAGGTCGTCTGCTAATCCTACAAATTTACACACCGTGAAAAATAAACATTAGTAAGCTAATACGTATTAATAAAGGTAATAGATTGTAATTACACTATGTATTTTTGCAACATCATTGTGATTGTTGTTGCTAATTACAGGTGCACATGCACATTTTGTTTACTGTCTACGTTACATTCCCATAATATAGTATACATGTATGCAAGTATGACCTCTCTACTTTTTGGCAGGGAATTCCACAAACCAAGTTCCCATAAAATAGGAAGCGGTAGCAGCAAAATGAAAATAAGCAATTTATCTATATACTATTTATCCTTTAACGAGTTTTCAATAAAGTAGTGCAATAAATATAAAATAAACAACTAAATTAAATTAGCAAATTAAACCACTTTAAACAAACTCCCTGGCTAACCCGAAGCGTGAAACATAATTATTACTATTATGCAAGGATTTTTGTAATCATTTTTTACTGAACGATATCTCCCACAATCAGTTTTGCTATATTGCCACTCGATAAAAAATAATTACCGTCCATGTATGCGAGTGTTGTACTAAAACATTTGTCCATCCGTTTGCTTTGATACTAAAATAAAAACTTGAACGAGAAAATATGATGTGAGGTGAGCAAATTTTAGATGATGCTGGGCACTCGTAGAAGGTCTCATAGGAATGGGTAACCGCACGCTAAGCGCAGCGCACCATGGTACATAATATGTAGCTCTATAACAATCCCAAAATCCCAAAGAATTCAACCATTTCGATGACTTGATGTACATTGTTGCAGCCGTAGAGAAACGTTCATCATCATATTACATTCCACTTCCAACCGACAAAGTCAAAAGTTTCTTCTCATATTCATCACAAAAAATAAATAAAAAATTATGGGGCAAGCGACCAACAACAATTTGAAAAACACATTGCCGCAGGATGGCAATCCTAGAAAAAATCTGGGGGATGTACCTGTGATTCCCTCGGTCGCTACGAATTATGATAAATTTGTGGAACTTGTCAACATTGTATTTGATTTTGCTACTGTGATTCTCTCATTGCCCCTGATTCTTCTCCAGGAGGCCATTAACTCGTTTAGAAACTGGGGAGGAGTGAATGCTGGAAAACTCGAGAAATTACAGGGCAAAGTAAGCAAGTTTTTGGAGACAACAGTGGATATCGTGGGATTAAAATATGTAATTTTAATCATGACAATTTATGCTTTGCAATATATTTATTTTATTTTATAGGTTGTGCTGATAACTGGAGCAAGTAGTGGAATTGGCGAGTGCCTGGCAAAGCATTTCTATAGCGCTGGCTGTAAACTAATCTTGGCTGCGAGACGAAGGAATGAGCTGGAACGTGTTCGGAACTCGCTCCTACAAATGGACATGGTAAGTAAAGTTAATCGTAATCTAGTCACTTGTGAGTAAAGAATTGACTGGTTCTAATTATTTATTATGTATCCATATAATGATTGTGTATGAATGAACGGACAGGCTGGAAGGAGAGCTTATGTCCCCACCGTCCTTGAGCTTGACCTCTCCGACTTGACTTCCATTTCGAGCAAAGCAGCCACCGCCATTGCGACTCACGGCACCATTCATATTCTGGTCAACAATGCGGGCATTTATAACCAGGGCTACGTTTTGGACACTGTTATGGAAGTGGATGAGCGTGTCATGAAAGTTAACTACTTTGGAACACTCGCCCTCACCAAGGCCATCGGTAATCATATGGTGAAGCAGCAGCAAGGTCACATCGCTTTCGTTAGCAGCGTTCTCGGCAAAATTACCATTACAAACAGGTTAATAGACTATGCCCCTTAAAACGATGACCCATCAGAATATAAGATTGTACTCAAAATGTTGTCAAAATTAATATCATTTCCAGCTTATCGTACTCCGCGTCCAAGCATGCGTTACAATGTTTAGCGGACAGTTTACGAGCAGAAGCGACCCCAGAGGGTATCAACGTCACAGTTATTAGTCCAAGTTATGTCAAAACAGACATCTCGGTGAATGCCCTCCTTTCAAATGGAGAAAAGTGCGGCGTGGTCACTACAGAAATTGAGACTGGCTACTCCCCAGAATACGTCTCCGAGAGGATTTTCAAGGCTGTGGTGAACCAAGAGGCTGACGTCACCATAGCACCACTCTCTCACAGAGGAGGAATTTTCCTTAGAAACTTCCTACCTGTAGTATTCTTTGCTTGCATTCGGCTATATGGTCGAAGATTCAAAAAGCAAAATTGATCGTCTTCATTTTTGACATTGGCAAACATGTTTTCCAAATTATAAATAAAAAAATATTCATGTTTAATCTTTAATGGAGTTTTTTTACGTGTATGGTAATTTACTTTTTATTCAAGTGTACGCATTAATAAGTTATATACTTTGGAAGACCTGTACCCTGATAAGTTCGACTAAGCTCTAGTGCAGTGTCTCTAGTCGTCGTCATTTGTTCGTGCAATCTTAATTCCATGGACTTTCTGTTCATGATCCTGTCCATTTTTGTGTTCAAGGCGCGGAGGACTGGGATGCATCCACCCAGCCAAGTACTCCAAGAAAGGTCTGGGTATGTAGGTTTCTGAAGTTCCCACGAGGGAACCCTTCGCTCTATCATCGGCATCTTCCAATTCCGGTCCAATGCCCTGCCTCAAAACTGCAGACTTGCTCGAAACCAAAATAAGTGACGCATCCTTTCCTTTCTGGAAATTTAATCTTTTCAAGACGCACTTCTGTCTTTTGTATAAAATGTGAAAAAAAAGAGTTGAGGTAATTTCTCACATACCAGAATCGGAAACGCTTCACTATTCCTGGCAATGACAATAACGGTGACAGCAAATATAAGCGAAACCAATAGCGTTTTCATTCCAGCAACGTAAATTAAATTTTTTATGATCCAAAAAAATCAAAAACAAAGATTCAAATGCATAATTTTATATTGACTACAAATTTTTACATTGGAATTTTATATTTGATTGAATGCAATGCCATTAATTTCATAATTATTTTTACTACATATAAATAAACATAAATACAAATCATATAACAAAAATGTGGCAAGCAGTGAAGGTCACAAAATTTCGTAATCTATATATTGTAATTACATTTTACAATATATTTTTTTCTGGCAAGCAGAGATGCATTTAAAAATTATACTGATAATTCAATCCATTAAATTAAAATATATAGGCGTTCTTTTCATACATTTCACATGTACACACGTATGTAATAAAAGCTGTAAAACCTGTAAAAACGTAGCTGTGAGTGAATCGAATAATACATCTGACGTATTACGTCACTTGCTATTAATAAAATGTAATAAATCAAAGTATCGTGCCTATAGACAGACGGACAGACAGACAGACAACTTTTCGATCTCAATACTATGCTGTTTCACAGCTACGTAATAAAGCCACCTAAAGATCCGTTTTATATGTTAGCTTGTTGTTTGGATATAAGATGAGAACTACATATGCAATGCTAATTAGTAAATGACTGGTCAATAATTGTATAATTTGTGGTGGTGGTGGTGGTGTAATAGAAGCAGTTAAAACAATACGGATGTTTGAACGTATCATGTGATAGGGGACACGGCAACAACGACGCAAACTGTATCTTTTTGAGGATGACGGATATGCGCATTTGCTCGTATAAGGCGTTTGCGCACAAAGGAAAATCCCTTTTTATTATTAATATTAAGAACTGCGTACTTTCCTAAGCTGACTACCATACTAGCAATTCAAGAAATCTAATTGACTTTTCAATTTGCACTGTGCATGTTCCTTTTTTTACAATATATATTTCTAGTGAATGGGTGAGTCATTTCTCATACATTTACATACATACCTATGCACTGTAAACATTGCAGCACAGTGCATAGGTTTTATTTTTATTTATTTTTTGCAATAATTATGCGGAGACCACGCCGTGTGATAAGCTTTAAAATAGTAATTTATGCCAATTAGTTGCCAAGCTAAACTATTTAACTCACAATCATCAATGTCTACTTTTATTACTTTTGATTTATCATCATGATCATCATTAACGTTGCCCATTACTGAATTATGATGATTGTTTTTATTACTACACAACTGTTGTAGTCAGACAATCACAAATCTTGTACGCATGTTATAAATAATTATTATTTTTATATTATTATTATTATTATTATTATTATTATTATTATTATTTTACGAAAACGGAAGGAAGAGTAGTACAGCATATCAAACAGATAATAATATAATTTTTTTTCTTGTAAAAAGAGAGATAATCTACATGATTTATGGTGTAAGTGCACAGCGTAATATGTGTATGTAAAGAGAGGGAGTAAAAAAAAGGATCACAATCCCAATTCTATAACTGATTATAGGTATAAAATATAAGAACAGGACATGTTTCTCGACAAAATAGGTTCTTTGCTTGAAATATGTACACTGCAGAGCTTACAATCGAGTATACACGGCATTTTACACACATTCTAACAAAACGTGTGTATTATTAGTAGATATTAAATGGAATAAAAAGAGACATTTTAATTTTATAAAAGAAAAAAAAATTGACAAATAAGTCTTACTTTGATTTACAGATAAGAGGATTAATCTGTTTTATGTATTTAAAGTAACAATAATAATAATAATAGCGTAGATTGGGTATTTGATTCGATGAAATATAAATAAATAAAGTAACTGAATGTTGAACATTGTTGCAACGCCAGAAAAATAGCTTGGCTTGTTTGGAGTCGGACGGACGGACGGACAGCCACTAAGAACATCAACTTTCATCATCATCAATAGCAATGCTCAAACTCTACACTTGCCATTGATCAGTTCATCCCTTTAACAATTAAATGCTGCTATATATTAAATTATATGCTATACACAATAGTGAATGGGATCCTTTTGAAAATTATTGTTGTTTCAGTATCAAAAAAAGTGAGTACTCATAATATAAATGTTATATATCGCACAGGAAAAGTTGCCACTGTCTGCCACTTTCAATCATCGACAAAATGAGCAGCAAAAGTGTATGTGTGTGTTTGTGTGTTCATTATCATTTACTACTACAATTTACACTACAAACTACATGAACACACGAGTAATCAAATAATCAGATAGTCCGTCAACCATATCATGTGCATCTGTGCATATACGGTGGTACTTATCATGTTTGTTGCTGTGTGTGTGTGTGCGGCTGTCTGAGATAAATGGAGGATATCATCGATTTAACACAAGAACGCGCAAACTAAACTCGACGCCTCGCGCATTACCTGTCTTGAGAGTGATGTTTTCAACCACTTTTTTTTATAGGTAAATATATATTTTTTTATATTAAAATGAAATATTTTTTTATTTAAAAATTTCATTCATCATTTTTTATACATTGTTCTTTCCGCTACTCTTGTATTTAAGGTTATAATGCTATTATAAATACTACTAGGTAGGTAGGTAGGTAGGTATATACACACAGAGAGCAATTAAGGTTATCCCAACGAATAGACGGACATCGCGCGACGGTGTATCTCTCTGTAATCGCTGTTGTGCTTGTATGAATAATGCTGATGGTTTCACCTTTCTAATTTTTGCATTGACTTGACAAGAGGTGCAATTTTAACAGCGCAGCAGCAGCAGCAGCAAAGAGTTTGCAAAAATATTTATTACGAGTTTGAGAGTAAGTGCGACCGTTTTCCTCATCATCAGTAGTACCAAACAGAGTTGAGTTGTGACTGCAGGAAGCTGTGCAAGTACAACAGCCACACATGAATAAATGCGAGCGGAATAATGATAAATGCAAAATATTAAAGCTCCTCCACTTCTACCACTTCCACTACTAATGTGTGTACTTGTATTTATTCTTAATTTTTTTTTTAAATTTCCATTATATTGTATACATTATATTTTATCATTATTATCATATATATATATATATACACATACCTATACATATATATGTGATTATTATCGTTGAACAATGCAAATGGTAAAAAATGGGTAAACATACAAAACACATACATACAAACACAACAAATATATTTATAATTTTTTTTAAATCATACCACACAGCCAGAAATGACGCAGAGAACGGAAAAAGGACATGCAAATCATAATCAAATCATAATTGTAACACTTAATACGCAATGCAACAATGAACATTGTACAACTCTATATATTTTCTTGTGAAGTAAATGAGGTAAAGTTAAGCAAATAAGTATTTAAAAAAATATATAATAATAATAATAATAAAAATAATAAAAATAACTGCGATTATAGTGGTGGTACAGTTTTTTTTCTTTGATTGAGGGATGAAGGTTTGAAAATTGAGTACATGATTAAAAAAAATACAAAAAGATAAACTGAAAAAGAAACTATGTGTGTGTGTGTAGTAGTAGGCTATTTTAGAGAGACAAGAAGAACCAACAAAAGACACAACGACCAAGACATGGACACAGCAGCAAGTAGTGTTCTAATAATAATAAGAAGACAAGACAAGACAAGACATAGACTTTAAAAATCCCATGTATTTATACATATATTTTTCCTCTCTATTCATTATCATTATTAGTCATTCATTTAGCAAAAAATATTTAATATAGAGTTTGTGGTTTGTGGGTATATAAGGTGTTGTAGCAGGTTGGCAGGTAGGTAGGTATATATAGGTAGTAGGTATGTAGGTAGGTATATAAAAAAGGAGATTGAGATACTGAGGTATTGACAATAATAGCAACAACGATGTTATCACTGTCTTTGTGACTGACTGCTCCTGCGGTGCGGCGGTATCATCATCATCGTCATCATCACCCAACCGACCGCCAGAGACTCAACTTTTTTTTTTTGAAGTGTACTCTTGACTCATGATCATGATGATGAGGAGGATGACTATGTGAAATGAGCGAGATGAGCGAGAGAGGAGATGGTCATTATCATACTTGTCATCGACACCATCATCAACATCATCATCGTCGTCATCATCCTCATGATCATTCTACTTTTCTCTTATGCTAATTAACCACCAGCATAAACAATACAACAATAGAGTCAACAATTCAACAATATAAAAATGTAGAGCTATAACATACATAAAATATAATATATATATATATATATGACAGCTTTGAACCGCCTTACTCCCAAAACAAATCTACAAAAAAACGCATTTATGCCTAAAATATGTAATATATAGTATGCACTGTGTTTTCTCACACTCACATTACTATTCTGTTATCATAATATATCTTCATTAACAGATATTATCATCTATATATGTATCTACTAGTATAGGTAGTCTTGTATTTTTTTCAGATTTAACAATCATGACGAGCTTCTTTTTTTTGGGTATATTATGGATGTCTTGGTGATTTTTTGTGTCGCTTATCATGAAAATAATGTTGATGAGCTATAAAAAAAAAAGATGATAGAAGCTATTTTGTATTTTATTCCTAGCCGTAATTTTGGTACATGCTCATGTTTGGATCAGGGTTGTAAGCGGGCGGTTGTGGTGGTGGAGCTTGAGCAACTTGTGGAGGTGGGGGAGGCACACCGAAGTCCTGACCCGTTGGGTTGTTGTAGCCCATGAATCGCCTAGTCACTTCCGACCACTCCACTGGGAAGTTCCTTTGTACGTGGGAAATCACCCGACGGATTTGGTTGTGAACCGTGCGTGAGCAGCCAGGACATTGACCACGCAGAATTTCAGGAGCCATCAGACGAAGCCTCCGCCCGTTTGACTCACATGGACCTGTGACATATTAAAACAACAACAAAACAAAAAACACAAAATGAAATACAAAATCAGTACAAGCTGTAATAATTCAATCCAGAATATAATCATGTCATGTCACGTCAAGCATGTCATATTATGAGTTCTGGTTAAGATAAAGAAGATAAAGCTGCACATCAAATATTGAGTGCTGTGTGTGCACACTTCCTCAAAGGAAAGGGAACTTCCAGTGTTTCATCATATCAATATTAAGCTCAGTACTAAGTACAATCGAGAACATAATCAAAAGCTTCATGTTCTAATTCTCTTTGTCTTTTTTTGACTTTAAAGCAGGTCGACTGGCACAATATTTAGATGGGCGCCATATTACACATTGCGACATGACGCTATATTCAGAGTTTTGCTATTGCAATAGCAATAATAAAAATAATAATGACTTAATTGTCTATCAATTACAAAGCGACAGCTAAAGTGCGTTCTTTGGGCAGCAGCGTAGTTGAGTCGACAAGTCAAAATGGTTAATGAGCGCATGCATGAAGAAATTGCATATGGCTTTTTAAAAAAAGAGACTTTTATCGCATGTTTCGCGTCGACGATGCATCGCGCTTGCTTTTATTTTATGGGATTCATTTCACTGCACTATGGCCATTAATAAGTAGATTGACATTTTAAAGCGTTTAAAAAAAATGACAGTCCCTTTTTGCCACACACTATCTCCTTTTCTGTGCAGTCTCCGCACGAGAAAGTTGTAACCACCAGTCAGTCACGATCAAACACACATAAATACACACAAGTCGTTTTGTAGTAGTTCCTTTTAAGGTCACTGAACTTTTTTTTTACTATATTTTTTTCTTCTTCCGTAGCAAAGAACCTGATTGAAGTATAAACGATATTTTAGCTGTGTATGTTTTTTTGCGTGCTGCTCACCTTTGTCCAGAACACAGTTGATGATGGATCTCACAAATCCATTGTCCTTCAGCATTCGGTCCACTGCGAAATTCTGCAAAATGCTCCTTGGATGCCGGACGCTGCTCTCGTAGACAGGTTGTCCGTAATAAAACCCATTGACAAATGCAAGCTGATTGGGCTGCTGCTGTTGCTGAGCCATGCAACTTTGGAGCAGGGCTGCGGCAGACAAGCCCAACACTAACACGGTTACATGTGCACTTCCGGTATTCCTCATTTCTTTGGTAAGGGTCCACAGGAGCCAAACCACCTTGAAAAGGATTCTTTTTGTCTGTGTCTCACTTCTTCAAAGGAAACTGAAATCAGGGCACTGGGACCACACTTTTCCTCTCGTCCGACACGATCCACTTTTTATGAATCCACTTTTTTGTGTCACTATGCTAGTAGCTTGCGTCCTTTTCAGACCACACACTCAACAACAACAAACAAACAAAATGTCCAGACCCAAGCCCAAATCACACGGAGAAACAAAAAAAAACTGCAGAAGTAACAACAACAATGCAATAATAATGGTGTAGTTAGATCGGAGACGCTAATGAGCAAAGCGAACAAGAGGAGCAGCAGAAGCAAAAAGAAGGAGAAACGAGGAGAGAAGAAGAGGGAAAAAAATGGGGTGGTGGTGGTTGTTGTTCAAGATGCACTTTCAGGTTGATGCTGCATTCAAAGAATGAAAATGCATCGGACAGCCTATCGACATTTTATAGCGAGGCAATTGCCAAGTACCGGATGTGACTGAGAGAAGGAATAGCGCTTTTCCTTTAAAGGAACATATAGCATACTTATTAACTCCACTATTGACTATATGTACAAACGTAGTACACATACACATAACCCCCCAAACAATGGCAGGGGATTTACGTGCCGTTTATTGCAACAGATTTTTACTCACTAAAAAAGACGCTGAACAATGCCTTGCGTTGCGTTCCGTTGTTGTGGCGTATGTACATATTATATGTATTCATATATACGTATGCAGTGCACCACACAGCCAATGATCAGATCATATCAGATCACAGATCACACAAGAGCCTGCAAAGGAATCCGCTGTTTCATGCTTTCAATCCACTTACTTTGTTCTCTATGCATTCCTGTTCATGAGTACCTTCTTGTGTACCTTAATAATAGCTTGATATAGATTTTTTTTTTTAAATAAAAAGTGTGCATCACTTTGTTGTACTTGTGCACTTACATTATTTTTACGGATCGTAGTTGCTTGTTGTGTGATGCCTTTAGCATTGCTCCTACTACTGTTGATGATACTGCTCTGTGATCAGTTCTTCGTAACAGTGCGTATTGTTTGCACTTTTTTGTTAACATTGAAAAGATATTATTATATTACACATTTTCTGTACAATTTACACTTTACATTTTAATGTGTACACAGCTTATTTGTATTGTTGCCGTAAAAAACATTCCTCACTGCTGCTGCTGTAAAAAGGGTAACCATATAGACAAAGTTGTGATGATGATGATGATGCTAACGTGTAGTTAAAATGAAAAGAAGAATCAAAACATCATCATCAAAAAAAAAACTCTCAGGTTCACAAGTACACAATGTGAGAAGACGTCAAATCATCATCGTGCCATGTCAAATAGTTAAGACGAAACAAAAAAAAAAGATTTTGAAAAAAAAACTATTCAAAGCAGGCATCATAGTATTTACGTATAACAACAAAGCAAAAGGGAGCAAGAGAGGGGAAGGAAGGAGGCCTATTGTGTGACCATTGCATTTCTTTTTCAACAATAAAAGCAAAATAGATGCATACATCTATATACCCAACCTCGCAATATTACTACCAACAATACTACACAGTAACAGAGCACATATTATAAGTAATAGCAGCAGCAGTAATAATAATAATAATAATAATAAATTAATGTATGCAAGGAAACAAGAAAATTTTCAAATTCTCACAAACGCATACAAATTACAAGTAAATACTCTTTTGCTGTTGATGACAATTATTATGTAGCATGATATGTCGCAAGCTGTGGTGAGATGTGCGTGGTTTATAATAAATAAGAGAGCAAAACTCGGTTTTCCTCATTGAATTAAATATATTTATGAGGGCATACAAATTAAAAGGCTAGTAGTATTGCTTGCTCGGGCACTTGGCTGACCTTGTAAAAAATGTTTAAAAATGCGGCAGGCAGATGATGATGATGATGGGCTTAAAAAGAGCAGGAGGGCAACAGGGAACTTTCACTTTTTTAAGGAAGTGGGACGTGGGTAGTATGATGGATGTGAGAATGATGATGATGCTGCTGCTCACCAAACACCACCACCAATGCACCATTTAATAATGTGCAAGGAAAATTTCAATTCTAAAATATTAATATGCATAGGTACAATATTGTGTCTTTTTGCCAACCAACTACACAAAAAAAAAATTTATTCTTTGCCCTGACTCTACACTTCCACTTACATGTTCAGCAGCAGCAGCAGCAGCAACGTCGTCGTCGTTTGGGTACAACGGGTTATTCATTCGAAAAGTTTAACTTATTAAAAGCACGACATTATTATGATAATCTCATTACATTATTACAATAGTGACATGTCCCTGCCAGCCCTACCTCCTCCCCTCACGGGTTACCATGAGGGCTATCGTTGTGCTCAATTAAATTGGTGCGAGAACAGAAGAATAATAATAATATGAATATACCCATCTTGCATGCATATGAGTTTCCTTTCATAAAGACTACTACTTCCTTCCTTCCTCTCATGATAACTTTTTATTTCTTTAAAATATGTATTTTTTATCACCAAATGAACGTGAGAGGTATGTACATTACATTAGGTGGTTGGTGATTATACACAGGCAGACAGAAAAAGTAAGTTGCTTTGGTGATTTCCACGATTTTACAAGTGTCAAGCAATTAAAATAAATAATGTTATAGTAAATATTAATATTGTTCTTCTCTTGATCAGCAATGCAACTTAAGGCTTAATCAAACGTTGCAAACTGTAAGGAAAGTAGCCGATTTTGTGATCTGATCGTTTATGATGTTGATAGTTTTTGGAGCGTTGCATTGAATGCTAATTTGTGGTACATAAGTAATATGAATGTTCACGAATTACTTTTTTTATTAATTAGATATTCGCTGAGACAGAATTTTGAAGAGTTGTGCTGATGTGTCTGTCCGTCTGGCCCAATGTACATGTATGAAATCAAAAAATGTTTTCGTCGCTTAAGTCATCAGGGCTTCAAAATGTGTTAAAATTACACTTAAACGGGGATAAGGGATTACCAAACGCAGGATGGTCCAAATGATTATGATAAGAACGTGTTAACCATCATGAAGGAGCTAACATGGCTGGCATATGGTAACAGTAACAATGCGCTGCCATTGTTATAAAAACACTCGTTGCCGTTTAAAAAACACTAGTGGCCAAGATAAAACACGTTGCCAATAATATGCGGTTTTTAATTGCGTATTTTCTCCCGTCAATATTTAGAAAATCGAAGAGAAAACCAATCAAGTTTGACATAACAAAAATAGAGGTGAATAAGTTATTAGAGGAGATACAATTGTTCACTGTTAGCGAACGTAGATTTTTGTCAATGCTCAAGTTTGTGTTTAAAAAACACAAATCTTCATTATTTTCAAGTTATTACTAGAGTATACG
>JAHZNC010002465.1:0-10678 GCA_027744095.1 Zhuqinia jingwanae | reverse complement strand
AATTAATAGTATTGTCGTTGCCACTACTACTTTTCTTGTGCGTGATACTACAACAATAATGCGTAGTGCTGCTGCTACTGCTGCATAATAGGTATTTTATTATTATCTCCTCCCCATTTACTCTTGACAGTGGCAAAAAAACGATAAATAAAAAAATCAGATCAACCGATCAGATCAGACCAAAAAAATACCACAAGAGGAAAATCTATACAGCAAAAGTTAGTAGTAAACTTGATATTGACGGTGACATTGATAATCATCATTTATAATAATGATCAATGAAAGCGTATCACACATCTGAACATCACAACAACAGCAAAAGGATATAAAAGGGGGCAACGCTAAAATAACTTATTGAGTTTGTGTCTCTTTTATCGTGTTGCTGCTGCGATAAAATACACATTTTTGTTCTGATAACCAAAAAGTCGATTTGATTTGATGTGTAGCTGCCGAAGAGAGCTTATTATTATGGCTACTTGACTTTAGCTCGTCTACACCCTCCAAAAAAACAATAATAAATATCTTTTTATTTACCATCTTGGTAGCCAAGTTTCTCCTCTAATAAACCTATTTTTCATGTGTAAAATATTGAAAATACCAAAAAAAATGTGGTTGATTAGTATGCTTCTTTTGAGAGGATATACATATCTGTTTTTTTTCTACAATTTTATTTGAGAGATGAGGAATTGAAAGAGGAAAAAAACGCATGCAATGTAATGTAGTATGTTTTGGCACTAGACTACTCTTACTTCTCATTTTCATTATTTATCCTCCTCATATCCTCTCAAATCTCTCACTCAAATCAAGTCAAGTCTCAGAGCCAGCAGCCAAAAGTTAACTAGCCAAGAAAAAATATTAATTCGTTGACTTGACTTGATACTAAAAAACGCACATATTTTTTTATTCCTTCTTTTCGGACAATATGCGTCTACATAATAATCAGAGAATGAGATCCTGTTTTTTTTTCTTTTCTACTTTGTATGCGCTCCTTGGCTCTCTATATATTATTACTTTTAAAAAAACGCATGACCACACCGCTTACACTAATAAAACCACAAAGAACAATCATAACAACAACAACAAGAAGAATCACAACAACAACAATATGGAAAGGGATAGGATACGCAACAAAACAATTATCGTTTTTAGCAGAGAGCTTACACACACAAACAAACGTTACTTCACTTCACAGCAGAAGTCTTTCTTTTTTTGAAGTATTTTGCAGCGCACGTCCCACAAAAATGGGCAATAAAATCCCTGCACACATGTCTCTTTACTTTGTGGTCTTTACTGGTGTGTGTGTTGTGTATATATATATTTATATACCATTTACGACGCAATGCCACATTATTATTTTGCATTTTTTGTCGTTGTGTGTATCACACATTTCATTTCATTGTCGAAAGAATTAGCTTGTATTCTCCTCAGAGCTCTTAACAGCAGAAGCAGCAGCACACAGGAGGATGTTGTATTTTGTTTACCAGTTTATCCAACATACAAATTCACTTTACAAAAAATGCATTATCATTAACTGAGGATAATGGAAAAAGAAACAATTATTATTATTATATTGCATTGTTGCATTGTAATAGAGGATATATATACATACATACATTGTAATAATAATAATAATATGTATGGCTTGTCTACAAAATGCAAAGAAGCATTTTCCATCATCAGCTAGCAGCAGCATGCATAGATGATAGAACTGCACTCTCAGTTCAAAAACTCTGACTGAAAAGCAACTCATTAAAATTAATATGCGTTTGTTTCTCATCTCTTGACACAAACTTGTTAAAAAGCTAGTCAAACTTCAATTTTCAATCTGACACTTAATCTCAGCCTCAAAAAACGTGTATTATCTACGTGAACACAACAATAATACAATAATATGCGTAGACTATGATAAATATGATGATGATGATGATGACTGTGCGGTGGTGGTGATACCTGAAAGCTTGTCTGTTTATTGTGCCTGGCTCACCACACAAAACTTATCATCATTTTTGATGACAATGATGATCAGACGAGGATGATGGCAAAATTCCATTAAAACTCTCCACTATTTTCCCTATTTCGTATGAAAATTTCAAATAGCAAATACTTTTTTTGCTTGTCCACACATTTATATCCCACATCTGGTTATTTACATTACTGTGAAATTAAAAGAATCATCATCATCATCATCGTCAAATCATTTTTTTATAGAAAAATATTTGCGTGTGAGCAGTGTAACAAATTTTAAATTTTTTTTAATGTTTTTCTTTGACTTTGACTGCCACAACCACCGCATCGGTGTGGCGGCAGCATTTAATATATTTTTATTATGATGATCGTAAAAATTCTTTTTTGTAAAATTCATTCATTCTTTTTAATAGAGTAGTTTTATAATGAGCCATGTGCGCAATCAAAAACTACTGTAACGAGTTGACTTGTACGCATAACACACATTTATTATAGCGAATAGCGACATTATGTTGTCAGTAGATAATATAATGTGTACTGACTTGACTTGGTTTTTAAATTCAAAAAAATAATAATAATAATAACAACTTGATGACTTTTTTTATGTGGCACACATTTACACAAAAAAGCTCAAGTTTAATTTTTTACAAAAATTTTGTGTGAAGGCTACAATCCAGCCACGTTTTGGTAGAAATGTTCCTTCTTATCTTGAAACTTTGCAGACATTCTTAGACTGTAGACTTCAAATTGAGCGCAAGATAATGCAATAATAATTCATACACGAACACTTTTTTTCCTGCAAGAAAAAACTTTTTTTACTTTTTGGTGCAAATCACTTTTTAAACATGTCAATTTTTTTTCAAAAGTCCCCAGAAGCAAATGAAGCAGCAATCATTCTTTTAATCGTAAATCAGTTCACGAAGAAAAAAAATTATTTTTAAAACTTGTTAAAGTAGAAAAGAAATAATTTTAGAATTATTGTGATATAGCGCAACACACACACACTTGCACATGCACGTGATGGTTCACTTAACTAAATCTCACGACAACACATCACATTCCAACTGAATCACACACATGCGCGCACAGGCGCATTTTGTGCAACACAATAATTATGATTGTGATTGTTTAATTTTTACACAGCATATCACCTTGGTCCTCACGCACATTCGAAGGTGTAAAATAATATTTTTTTAGTAGGTTACTACTCTACACAGCAGCAGCATGATAATAAAATATTATTATTATGCATATCCTTCGGGCACACTTTTTTTCAGATTTCTGATCATTTAAAAAAAAATGATCATGTCCACACACTCAGCAGCACATACTACTACCAAATACCAAACACACCATCTCAATGCACCAGCAACCTTCTAATCTATGATCTGATGTGATCCAATCCAGCAAAACAACTGACGACCAACAAAACTTTGGTGTTCATGATTCATTGAAATATATAATGTAGCCCAGCGCATTCACTTCACTGACACAGAGAACCAGACAGACAGAGATGAGCCTGTAGCAATATGATAATCTAAATACATGATACGCACACATACACACACACACACACCTGGGCACACGGTAACAATCAAATTCGAGAGAGACACAAGAGGGAAAGGCTTCGTAGGTCACAGCAACAACAAGTAACGCAATGATTCGATCACTGTAACTTTGCGTTCACTCACACACACAAACGCAAATGCAAACAGTATCGTTATTATTTGGAAGATGAAGCAAGCAAGTATGATAGTCCAACAATTGAAAATGTTCAATATTATATTTTTTTCAAAAGGACAAAATAAAACCTTTAATCTTTTGCTGGCTGAATTTATTAATTTAGGGAAGGTACACAAGAACAACATCAACAATGCACTACAATACCGATTCTTTTTGGAGGAAGAATAGTACGAATGCATTTTTCTATTCTGTTGAAAGATGACTAAAAAGCAGGCACTTTACGAGCTGCACTAAAGACACACGCACACGTGGATAGGATGGAGATGAAGCAAAAAAGCAAAAAGATGTGTGCATCTAGAGAGAACTAGTGGTCCACTAAAAGCATCATGATGATGATCATAATCATCATCATCATCATCACCAACACCACATCTTTACAAAATACAATGATCGTCGCATATTGCATCCGTAGTAGTGGTAGTAACATATCATTATAGTAAACGCATCTCCCCATACCATCATCATCATCTTTGCTGTGTTACCTGACTTGGGCGAGAGAGTATATACGACTTGTTGATTGGATCATTATTACATCCCTGCCTGTGTGCCTTTTGTATACCACATGAGCATGCTTTTACATCTTCTCTCTCCCTCTACCTCTCTCTCTATTCTCCGTCTCCACTTAGTAATAAAAAGATATAAGCTGTTTAGCAAGTATATAGTGTGTATTCTTCATAATCCTTGCATGCTCATATTGTTCATTTCTTTTCTTCATAGATCAAAAAAATAAATGTGCAAGCAGCCATGCAAGTGAGTTCCTATGCGTATCTATGAAAAAAAAGTTGGCTTATTTGACTATTTTTCCCTTCTTCTCTTCTATGACTGCACTGTAGCGTGAATGAATTTTTACAATTTTTTACACAATACAATAATTTTAGAATAATAAGCCGTGTCTTCTTCTTCATAGCCGCATATAGGTATGTATGTACATACCATTCGAAAATTGAATCATTTCATGAAGATGATCAATAGCTTGCAACAATTTCTACAAACGTGTAATTTTCTCGATTGTGTATGATGAGTTGGATGAAGATGCGCTATGGTGGTGGTGCTGATGCTAATGATGATGGTTGATGCTGGTTATCATCAATAGCTTGCAACAATTTCTACAAACGTGTAATTTTCTCGATTGTGTATGATGAGTTGGATGAAGATGCGCTATGGTGGTGGTGCTGATGCTAATGATGATGGTTAACATACACTTTTACAAAACTACCTAAATATAAAATAATAAAATCTTCAACTGACGACAACCAGGCTAGCATTTTTTTTTGTAATTGTCTTATCGCCACAAACATACATACACACTTATATTCTATTGTTATAATCAGATAAACAAACATACACCAAAAACGACGACCATCATTTTAGTAAGTGTAGGCTGCATTTTTTTTGTAATTGTCTTATCGCCACAAACATACATACACACTTATATTCTATTGTTATAATCAGATAAACAAACATACACCAAAAACGACGACCATCATTTTAGTAAGTGTAGGCGTCATCTTGCAAGCAAACAAAAACAAAATTTGAACTTTGCGCACAGAAAGTCACAAAAATGTATTTTTGTTTTCGTTCACTCAGATAACGATAAAAACAAAACATAAAATAAAGTTGATGATGATGGTGTGGGTAAAGCGTAAATTCCTTTTGGGAATTATTACCAAAAAAGTGATGCTGGGAAGCAAGAAGCCTTCGCATGTACACATATCATCTCATACATACATGTGTAGATACAACTTATTATTACACGACATTGCTCATTGCTTGTGTGATTATGATTATCGGATAAAAAAATAATAAAGTTTGTGATGATGAGGAACGACACGCATCCCATCTCACCCTGTTTATTATCAGAAAAACCAGGTAGGTAGGCAGGTGTAGTAGTAGTAGGCCTCTCTGTGCGATTATTATTACTGCATGCCATACATCATATCCCTTCTCACTTTGCTATATTTTGTAATTTATAATTACGGCTTTGTGTGTGTGTGTGTGTGTGTTGGATTGGATGCATGCAAGCAAGCATTTCAGCATTCTTACCTCCAGAGAGAACAACTGCATCATCATCATATGAATATCAACATTTTTTGGCACTTAAAGAAGCCAAAAATGAATTGATTTTTTTTCTTTCTTAAAGACAAAAAAATAATGTACAAAATATTTTTTTATACATGATGGTATACTGTTTTCATAACGGCCTTATATAAACAATCCTTCAAAAAGTTGTGCCGAAACATTTTAATAACCAAAAAATATGAATATTATAGAGTCATTTTTGTATATCAAACCTCAAACTAGGAATATGATTGCGTATGTGGTGGAGTAAAGCGGCTTCATCATCAGCAGCAGAAATGTTATATAAAACGCATCCCACACACGCCTATAATACTACGCAGTTGTTACTACATCTCTTAGTAATTATTATTTTCTGCCAAAAATGAGCACTACATTATTATTACAGTCAAATTAGTAGGATAAAAAAGATTACTCAGGATAGGCATCATCCTTCTTTTTCTTTATATCTTCTTACATTATTTTATTATGTATAGCCATTTTGCCGCTCCTTTCAAATTTTCATTAGCATTTGTTTTTCTGCAAAAAAAACAGCCATCATACATAAGTTTATACTTAATGCTCCCACTACTGTCCACTTGTATTCAACATTTTACCAGAGTTGAATTAATCATCATTATCATCACGCTTTAAACTTGAATTTGAATTGTTTTGTCTGGGAATGATGGAAACGTGTGGCTAACCGCAATCGGCAAAATAGCAGCAAAAAAAGCTACGTTAATGGTGGACGTTTAAGCTGCGGTCCCTTACTCGGTCAGTAGAAAAAAGGAGTTTACGGGATTTAATAATTATTACATCATTTATTTATATACCTCCGGACCAATTGGGAGTAAATTGCGTTCTGTCAAGCTTTTTAAGGTAAATAGTACACACACACACATATCCCATTCTACATAAATAGTCTTCAACTCTTTTCATTCAAGAGAGGGATGAAGAATTAAAGGCTCAAGATGATACCATAACACTGCATCTGAGTCAAATGAAGATTTGGAGAAATCCCTTTAAAAGTTGTATAACATGTTTGTAGTTTGTTGTATTGGCAAACCACACACATGTAAATACATTTGCACACGTAGCTTTTCAAACATGAGTTATGAGTTACTTGAATCCTTGTCGGAGAAATTATCTCTATTTTACAACAATTGATCATGATTTAGTTTTTCTTGGTATTCTTGCAAAACATTAAGATTATAAAATATATCACCAATTGTGAATTTGCTGGGATGATGATTTATTGTTCTCACACTCTCATTCAAAATGGGAAATACCACAGAAGCTACTCTAAATGAGTGCATATATACATACCTTTTAACATCTTGCTTCTTTCTCAAATACAGAATATTCACTTTAAAGTTCACTAAAAATACACACTTTTTTTTACCTACATTTATGTAGAATTTTACGTGCTCCAAGTAATAATCACAATAACAGAAATATATTTACCTATTGTTAACATGCATTTAGATAGACCAATTGTATGTAAAATGTTGTGTGTTGTAATATATTTTTATACATATTATTATTATATTATTATATAAGATGAGCGGTCCTTGGTTGATCCCCTTTTCAAAATAACATACCTATAGCTACATAACTACCTATTATATATAGTACATGTTTTCCAGATTTTTTCAGAACGTGCAATACAATTATTGCATGTATGTATGCATGTACATATTATAGCAGCATAATAATAATAATAATAATAATAACAATAACCATTTTCTCTGCTGTTTTGGAGCCGCAGGAGTGCCAAAATGAATGTACAAGTAGTTTTGTTGATTGTATAGAGGCAGCTGCTACTTTTTTTCTTGCTCAGAAAAGAAACCAGACGAAAAAAAAAACTTTTATTTTATGGAATGGAATGGAATGAATGGACTATATGAATGAATGGTAATACCTCCGCACATCTTTTTTTCACAAAAAAGAAGAAGTTTATTTTGCCCTCCGAAAGAAACCAGCTATAATAGTATCCCTCCACTACTACTACTACAACAACTACTACTACTACTAAAATTGTGTACATATTATCATCATTCTCATTCTGCTGGAATTTTAAATGAGACTTTATCACGAAGACTACATACATACCTACATACATACTACTTCCCTTATGTTTTGAGCCTCTTCTACAAAATAAAATAAAAAAGTTTCTTTTGAATAGTTCCTCTTGTGTTGCTGCTGCTGCTGCTCCTGCTAAAAACTAAAATCTACTACAACTCAAATCATTATCAAATAGTTTTGATGAGTCTATCTTTTTGTGGTTTTATTAGTCTGCTCCTTCTTCCCTGAATTGGCTATATA
The DNA here is from genome assembly GCA_027744095.1 of Zhuqinia jingwanae. Lineage (NCBI taxonomy): Eukaryota > Metazoa > Arthropoda > Collembola > Entomobryomorpha > Paronellidae > Zhuqinia > Zhuqinia jingwanae. Next base: position 2,590 of record JAHZNC010002465.1, on the reverse strand, counting down.
CTTTTTTTTAGTAAAGTATATATATAGTGGCTAGTATTATACTTGTCTAAAAAAAAGTTGAATTCCTTTTTTATTATTAGCATATATTATATTATACAGCGTTAATAGTCTTTTTGTACATTTAACGAACAAAAGTAGCGTACAAACTAAAAAGTAATAATAATATTGCTAAAGGGCTTTTTCTTCAAAACTTCTTGTGAGGAGGACGACAACGAGGATAATAATGGCAAAAAATAAGTGGTCGTCTAGTACAATGGAATGAGAGTTTTCATGAAAGCCGATTACAACCGAAAATCTCTACACTGGCATTTAACTATTATTGTTATAGCACATAGCATTTAGAATCTTCTTCTGCTGCTGCTGGTCCACTTGCACACTGTCTCATTTTCTTTTCTTTTGAAATGACTGACTCATTCATTTAAAAGCAGAATGACTCACAAACTCGCAGAAAAAAATCTTTATTTTTCATTAGCCATCATATCATGATTATTGTTAGAACTTCTTTTCTTAAATCTTTCTTCTTTATTTGACTTTTTTCAAAGGTGTCCTAACTACCTAAATTAAAATGGCCTCACACAGGGCAGGTGAGAAAAATTGTTGTGTTTCGTTGAATGAATTTATGGTGATGGAAATAAAGAGATGAAAGGGGACATTAATGGTGATGATAACGATGTCATGATGATGAAAAGAAAAAAGGGACAAGCCGGGATAGCCCTCAATTACATATTATTATTATATCTACCGCTACACATATCACTTTTGCTCTTTGCTTCTCTAATGAATCGTTTGAACTTAGAGAGAAAAAAGGAGAAATTATTTTCAGTTTCATTCATTCATATCTCTCTACATGATATAATCACTATTTAGGGACTTTTGTCATTGTCTGCTGCTGTAGTCAATGAGTCAACTTCTCTATGTGCCGAGAATGATGATGATAATGATGAGACTTTCGCAAAAAAAAAGAAGCAAAGTGTCAACGGTCAGTTTTATTAATTTCCTCACCTGCTCTAATGTGTAGGAACTGCAGAGACAGGACAGGACAGGAGCTAATGAGATCTCTCTCTCTCTCTTCTCTCTCGTTATTATTTCATTTTAATATTTTATTGTTATGATGATTATTTCAACAACAACGTGCCGTGCACGCATACTCACAAATTAGATAAAAAATGTAAATAATTATATTTGTGTGAGCACGCACGTGTGTGCTGTAAGTATTACGAGTAGTGGTAGCAGCAAAATTTGTAAAAAGTGTAAGTATGTAACTCTTTAGAAAAAAAAAATCTTCTTTTTGCTACTATCAGTCAGCACGCTCATTATCGATGAGTGCCTTTCTAAAAGCAAAAAAATATATGTACACTGTATAACATATTACGAGACAATGTCATGCACGACCACTGGCTAATATATTAATTGCCAAAATAATAGGCAAATAAATAATGTGAAGAAATATTAAAAAAAGATGATACATTGACTAGTAATGGATTGGATGGGCAGGTAAAAAAAGTAATATAATAATAATAATAATAATAAGCAGCAGTACACAAAAACATAACACTTGTGTGAGTTGAATTGGGAAGTAGTTTAGTGTGTTCTTCTTTTCTTCTTCTTGTTGAAAAGTCATGCTTCCCTTAAAAGGGATAAGGTTTGGTCTCTTGAAAACAAAAAAAAGACAAGTTCAAGTGCATCACTAATTCATTCATATTATTATTATATAGCTGATGATGATCTCGTCTCTGATGCTGTAGACTCTTAGCTGCCTAGTAGGTGCGCGTACCTCGTTGTATTTAAAGGCATTTAATCAAGCAACATCATTAACCCAGCAACAACATCAATCAAATCAAAAGGCTATTCAAATTAACTTGCATCCTCAATCCTAGCAGAGAGAAAAATAAATAAAAAGCAGATAGGTTTACAAAGTTTATACATGCTCATTCATTGGGAATCTGTGTATCTTCTTGTGCACATTTTTTAATGCAAAATCGTTTGTCAAGTGGATTTTTTTATGGAGGTTACACTGCGCATGCTTGTCTCTTTTGTTTTTTTCTTGTTTGTATACCTATATACCTACATGCATAGGTTATATGTTTGTTGGTGTTCTTGATTTGCACTTGGGGAGAAACGAGATATATTTGCACAGATCTTTATTTTTTTGTAGTCTCTCTGTCATCATTATTCTAACGCAATGCTCTTCGTGCTTGTTTCACTGTTTGACTTTGCCAAATGTGCAAAAATTAATTTGCATAAAAATATATTATGCATATATAGCTTATTCACCTGCTACAAATGTAAGTAGGAAGATAAAAAAAAATATAAAGAGTTTGGAATGCATAAAATATCATTGGTATCATCATTAAATTCATGTAAGTTTTAACATAATTGTCTACACTTTTCTCTGTGTGCATAGTATATTATTGAGCTGTATTCAAAAATGGGTTGGGACAAAAAAAGTATCATTTTGTTTTGATGATCTGTGTGATCATCATCATCATAGTCACAGATCACATCAGCATTCATCCTCAGACAAACAAGCTACTACACATTTTTTTCCTGGCAAAGATCAAAGATGTTGATTAAGACTAAATGATACATC
>JAHZNC010002464.1:0-16758 GCA_027744095.1 Zhuqinia jingwanae | reverse complement strand
GATTACTGCCAGCCCTGCTTGACGCTCAGAGCCCGTACACAAAATGTCACGATTTACTTTCATTATAATATTGTATATTAATAATGTCATAACACGACGATTTCACACACCTCTCATGATACAGATACTTTTTTGGTCCTTAATCTAATCATCATCAGTAGCAGCTCTTTATAATCTGTTTAAAACTCAGATTTGAAATTTCGAGGTTTAATTATGTGGAGGATAACTTTAAAAATATTGCTGGCTGACTGGCATTCCTTCAATTCGACACGGTAATTCATCATCATCGTCATTGTTTGCAAAGTACTATCAGCTAAAATAATATTTCCTTGACTCCCATCATCTCAGTGAATGTATGTAATTTATTTTTGGATCTCCACTTGGTACGAAGGTCTTCCTACTTGTTACCTTGCTTTGATAAAAATCCAAAAGCATTATCATATGAATGTATATGCTGGTGACTGGTAAAATTATTTACTTTACACTTATAAACTTGCTACGTAAATATGCATAATATTACCTGTTGTGTACAATTATTATTACATAGAAACTGAAAAAAAATCATTGTATTATTACACGTGTGCGTATATAAAAATTCGTCAGCACAAAAAAAAACAATGATATTTATAATAGCTGTGTAAGTGATACAGATACATACATAAATAAATTTCAGTGATGTACATGCCCATCATACATCAGTTTAAATCAGTACATACGTATAAATAAACTGATGTGTAAACTACAACCTCTTATTATAGTTCTTAATGTTATGTCACCGTATTTTTATTAGCTTGTGCTTACATTGAATTGTACACAGATTACGATTAATAAACACTTGACACTGCAGTGCAGTGCGGGCGGAGGACAACAAAATAAAGAAATACATTACAGTTTCTGTGTAACTACAGAAGACTTGTGTTTATGTCCGAGTTTAATATTGCAACACCTTTTCAGGTGTTCATAAACACTTTAGAATAAAAATGGATGTTGAAGAAATTGTAAAGGATGTTGCTGTATTGTCACCATTATAATTAGTAGTTTTTTAAACCATATTGAAGCATGAATTATATAAGGAGCGATGGAGAGCAAGTGACTTAACATTTATATTGACCTAGAGGCTCTGTCAATTTGAGATCTTCCCCTACGAAGGGTACCTAGTTTGAGTCAGCTTGATGGGATGATGGCGTGATCATGAGACCGCGAATAGGCCAACCAACGGCAGATTTGAACTCGGATCTTATAAATGCCCGATGAGATCATCGGTCTTTAATAATGGGTTGGATAATATTAAAAACGCCAACTCGAGATATTAAATTATTACGACCATTTATTCCAACAATTTTGTTATCGTCACCAGTTGTCAAGTTACGCTAATACGCAATAGCAGTAAAGCACTGCAAGTTTACTTGAAATTATAATGAATGAATACATATATATAAACGGATCGGATATAATTATATGAATAATAATCGAAGCGATTATTATTGGATAGTAATACGTAAATCAGAAAAGCCCATAAAAATGATCGATGAATCGTTTAATGTAATATTATCATCAGCCTTGTTGTCGTTGTCATCCTGTTCCAATTATTTGAATGACAATGGCAATCACAAGATTGATAAGTTTGAAGTTGGGTTGTTATAACGCAGTTTGTTCGTGACAAGTGGAAATGATGCTTTTCATGTCTGAGTAAATTTTTCAATGTTGAATTTGGAAAGTATAACTGGAAACAATTTTAAATGAGAAGGGGTTCAAGCCAAAGAGCAAGAAAGGGTTCGTATTTATTTTGCAAGCTCGCCACACACGATCATTTGCATAACATTAACTGGCGTTTCCAAATATACACATTTTGTTTAAAATTGCCTCTAAATAAGGTTTTAAACAACAACTGCTGTTTACAAAAATTATATTTCATATATTTCATTTCTATGATCAGTTCTCTTTGTGATGGTGGCAGTCATTTCAAGAATTAATTGTCGTCTGTAGATAATTTTAACTTTTGATGCATTGTGCTGCATAAATGTTTTTTATATTATATATTTGGCTGGAAATCGAACGAAAGTATTTAAAGCTACAATATAGTATTTTATACTTGACTTACCGAATATTTCACCCTGAGGAGCATATTCCGTGACAATGTACAGCATGTTCTTTGTCTCCATAACCTGTGCAGAAGAAAACAAAAACATGGATTGACTATAGTGACAGTTGTACAGTACAGGTTCACGTAGTAGACCGACATGCTTCCAAATGCTGCTTTTTAGCATACATAACATTATTTTTTCTTTATTTATTGGTCATCTTAATATGATTTGTGATACGTGTAGAAACCCCTACTACTAAATCTCGCAACACTATTACTTCCTACGTGCACATCTACGGGGAAATATCGATTTGCCAGTCAAGGTTGCTTCATCATCGTCGGTCGAATTATTTCGAGTAAGTAGCATATGATCATCCATCACCTAAAATGCTATTACTACTTCCTTTAATATAATGTCAAAAAGATAATTTTCCTTTGGTGTCATTTCAATGTTATTTCTCCACGCGGGCCTATACAGTGATCTTAGCTGTGTATATTTCATATTATACCTACATTGTTATATTTTCGGACTAAATGAATATAGGGTACGATTTTTTCTGGTTGCTTGTGATCACTGGTTACAGCCGGATTAATCTCGATCGCTGATTTTTAGGTGGTAATAAGCAGGCGGCTATACAAGCTCGCTATAATTTGTTTGTCTCATTGACCGTTTTTACTCTATGAGCTGGACACTGAAGTAGCAATGTAGTAAACTTTTCAAATGAAAAGTATAGTACATTGCTGCGTCATCAGCGTGAGCTAGTTAGAATGGAAAACTCAAATGTTCAGTAACGTCGGAGAAAATTACCTGTATTCTGTTATTTGTTTTACGGCAATGTTACGTGCAATAATGAGGTAGATCATTTCATTTTAACGATTGCTAACAATTTATTGGTATTGTTTATATGTAATGTCTAACATAGCAGTGAATCGAGATAACAATAATTTTTAAAACTTAAGATCTCACTCTTTTTTTCCTTAAAAGAAACCATTATTATCATTTTGAATGATAATTTTAACTATTGGAGGAAAAAGTGATTTGCAGCAAATCATGCTCGTGCGATTACATGGTATATACGTTTTTAATTTTGTTGACGCATATTATCTCCAGAGAGAAATACTAATTACGCACTAATTTTTTTAAACATGCATGCGCGAATTATGTGCAATTAATAATTTTCTGCCATAAGTCTAATGGGCTACGATAGTCAAAACAACATAAATCTTTAATGATTAGCTTCAAAGTTAAAAAAAAATGTCTGCAGAGCTACTGACAATGACTACGTATTTATGTATATGCTACATAGTTTTATGCCCAAGCACGTATAAAGATATATTATTTAAATTATCTTTAAAGAAAATAAGCACAAAAATGTTATATTAGGAATGAATGACTATAAAGTATTGTAGTATAATATTTATTACAAACGTTGTAATAACTTTCATAGAAATAACAGGGTACTATTTTTTACAATACAATGTTGGGGATTTTTTTTTCAGTAAAAATTAAAGGATAATTCCACTTTGTAAATGCGATTTAGTTTGAAGTATTAGTGTTATAAAACTATATGTAGAGCACACCAACAAAATCATTATTATTATTATTACATAATATTACGATCATCAACTCTTTTTTTTTACGATTTCTTATTGAATTTATATATGTGGATGTGGAATCCCGTCTGGGGATCACTATAGCGTAGTAAATATTATGTAACTCATTTAAAAGTATGTCAAGTGTTCCTAATGCGTATTTATATATTAGCGCCACTTAACGGCAGGGTTGGCTTATTTCCTCCCAATAGTAATAATAATATAGTAAATAAGATCATCAAATCTATTCGGCAGTAAAAGGAGCATGCAGATTATTATTGCATATTCTGCATATGCAATAATTCACCTCTTATGGTATGAAATATTATTATTTTTATATTGTGTCATTTTATAAGAAGTTACTCTTTAAAAAAAAATTAATTCTATTTATTCTTCCTAAATTTGTAAGTACTGTGCCTCTTTTGGCAATCATATAAAATGGCAGTGATGATGATAAAAGATAATAAGGTATGTAATTATAATTATTATTGTATTTTGCGTTGGTCAGAGCAATATAAATAGCTGGATCGTAGGTTAGTGCTGCACAATGTACCAACATTATATTATATAGTTCCGTCTCCTCAATCTCAATTACTGCCGTTGTTGTTCTTATCCATTTATTACTAAGTACATCATATACAAAATCATATCACCACAATCACATCCATAATACGTACCACTTTATGCATGAAGTAGGTATACACAAGACAAACGATGAAACCATTCACCAGTACACATACGTGTGTAGTACGTACGCCAGTGACCTTCCTCAATTTAACGAGCTATTATTACGACTACGTGCTTTCATAATTTTTTTTACTTGAGCCAACACACTACAAGAGCATATAATTATTCATTTTGGTTTGTAAAGCATTGCACCGGAGAACTGGTTTGGTTGGTAGTTGGTAGACAAGATGATAACGTAAACAATCCCAAAATATTACTTCGTTCGTAAAAAAAACTGCCAGTGCCAGTGCCAAACCGAGCACGGCAAGATAACAAAGAAAGACACAGAAACTATTGCATATGAAAAAATAAAATAACACATTCAGTAAATATTACATATACTTGCCATGCAATATATAGATGTACACATAGGTAAATTGAATCAAACATGAAGCTGAAGGATGATGATGATGATGGTGATGATGACTATATGACGATCGACGATGCGAGATTATTACAGATAACGAAAACCAGCTAGCATTCAAGTTCAAGGTTTTATTGTGTACACAAATGAATGATACGTTTTACTACCTGTACATTTTGAGATTTAGTACACAACTCTTTATTTTATTAGTTAACCATATATTGTGCATTTTTAATTTTGATCAAGATCACAGCAATATGGAATAAAATTATTCCTCATTTCATTCGAATTGCATAAAAGGACTACTAGTTATTAAAGATAAGTAAAAGATATTCACATTGACACATGTCCGTTTAATTAAAACAGAAAAATAATTGGGTAATATTAATATTTACATCACTTCTGTTCTATCGCTCGATGCCTCACTTTTCCACAAGGAACTAAAATGGATTTGCTGAGTATAAAAAAGCGTCAAAAGAAGACCGTATGCAAGTGAAACAGAGTACAGGCAGTGTATTGAAAGGCTGGTACACTGTATCTCTATCTTTATGCATGAAGTCACGCTGAAATGGAAATTTACAAATTTCTACCTACCGTAATTCCAATAAATTTGTGTAATAATCAAAATAACTACTCAGTACACAAGTTTGTGTATAATAATAACCTGCATAGGTACCTAACAATGATCCAGTGTTTTTCACAATGAACGCAAGAAATTATATGTTAATATGTTGCATGCATATTTGTATGTATACATACATAAAAACCTACATTTACATTGTGCTAGATATTAGTAGTAATAATAGGTCACGTGTTGATAAAAAAAAAATTGACAACAAATGCCATTTTACCTCAAACAAATTACCAGGAATCAAAAATCGTAACATTAAATGTTTACCATTTTAGTCCCGTGTTTTTAATTTAATTACATTAAATATTGTTATAATTTAATACTAGTTTTTGTCTTTTCTTTTCTGAAAGCTAATTTCCATTGCACAATGCCAATAAGTGTACTATACGACCAGTGCGGAAAAAATGCATACATTTTATAAAATGCCCACTTGGCCCACCAAAGTTTCCTCCATGGAGATCTTAGGCTCCTTCACGTATTTGGGATGTTTGGGTAGGTAGGTGCGGACGGCGAAACAAATAGTAGTCGTGGAATTTGATACAACATGAACTGGAGTTTAGTTTTCCTAGTTATAAGCTATTTTCAAAACGTAATTTAATTACCTATTTAAAATCTAAGGATATATTCCCCAAAGCTTTTATGGAGAACCATGAACAAAGTATTGGATTGATTGCCATAAATGCACGGGAGAATTGATCTTTAAAATAAATACGGCCGTTATGCTATATACATTCAAATTATACATATATTATCTGGAATATTAATAATAGGAATATGTGGTGGACCAATTTTGTAGTAGTCACAGTCACAAGATGCCTATTTTCATTTGTGGAAAGCCTTATGATGGATCTGCCACCAATGATGCGCAAATTATTTACGTAGTATGACGAAAATGCAATATTATATCATCACTCAATGACACAGTTATTGATAATCGCTTCAATTTCAAACGCGTCGCAAACCAAACGTGAGAACGGGAACACGTACCTACTTTACATATCAAAAATGATAACAATCCAAAATTAGAAACTTGGAATGAATCTGATTGGCTTACCTCTGTTTTTGTGAGCCGATGCCTTGCCAATTTGACCACAGCAAAATTTCCTTTGCCAATGGTCTTCTCGATATCATAAAATCCCACCCGAATGGGGGTCCTCTTTTCTGACATTTTATCCATTGCTGCCTGTTGCTGAGAGGGCTGATGATGGAGAAGGACTTGAGGTTGTTGTTGTTGTGGTTGTTGATGCTGTTGTTGGAAGGGTGGCAGTGGTTGAGGTGGAAGCGGAAGGGGGTATTGGCTATCACCTGGCCGTGACGCCAACTTGAATGACCTCCTTTGGAAAGAAATGGTGGCGGTCGTTGGTTTTACACACAGTAGTACAAAAAATGCATTTTGGAATGAACGCGCACTTTTAATTTTCACGTAAATACTCTGCTCAAAAATCACCCAATTCAAGACATGACTATACCTATTATAATTATTGGATCCTTGAAAAAATTTATCAAAAACTTTCGTCACATTCTGCAGTTTTTTCTACAGGTTAATTATACACTTGCATCTGTTTTTTTTCTCGCACCACCACTCAAAAGTTTAAGGATTTTCTTCCTTAAAATCTTTTGGATTCCGCGTTCTAAACAAATAGCTGCTGCTGCATTTGCGAATTTGCATGAGCTTCCCCAGCCAGTGCAGTTGCACCACAAACAACGCTTTCACAAACCCAACTCGTAGACGCAACAAGAGATGATGACAAGGATCTTGAAAAAGCTACCGCCTCCTCGTCCCCACAATAATAAATGTAATTATAAATATTAGTATTGTATATCCTCCAGGGTTGGATTTGATTATTGATCTCCTCAGTATCAGTAGACGTATTTTGCAAAATTGTCCAGGCTGCCGTTAAAGGTGCCCCCGTACTTATCACTGTCGAAGCGCTGCGAGGTGACCGCATTATCGATCAACTCTCTTTTTTTCTTATCTTTTTTTTGAGGATTCGGTGTCTTCCTATTATTTCACAGGCAGATGAGCAACTGTAATCTGTAATGTATAATATATTATCCTTTATCATAAAACAATTCAATCGAAATTAGACTTTTTTTTTTGCTCTGACTCTCTGCCAGTAGATTGCGCAGTCACATGTCTGTGTCCACTTGAATCTTCTCCTGCGACATAATAATAAAAATGCGCAATGCAAGCCAACACAGAGTACAGAGTGCAAAACGTACAATGTAGTACGCGGAATTATTATATTCGATGTTGGACTGAGTACAACTTGCGAACTACTGACTGGTTTAGCTTGACTTGACTGTTTGACGTTCGTTACTTGAGATCAACGTGGCGTACATAACACCTTTTAGCTGCTCAGCAAACAGCGTCCCATGAATTGAATAATAATTTTTGTCTATGAATATAATAAAGTGAAGCTCGTTTTCCACTTTGACCATTAAAACTTATATTGCAGTTTTACGTTACAAACATATCCCCAGCACACTACCACACAATGAAGCTGTCATCCTTGCAGTTCAACTCGTTTTTTTTGTAAGCGTGAGTATAAATATTTGACTGACTCGACTTGGGATTTAATAATAATAATATGATGATGGTGATGTGATGATGACTGTGTGTGTTTGTATTTTAATGAAGTGCGTGCGTAAGCAAAACCCAGTTAATCAAACACACCACATATTATCATCCTAATATAACCCTTTAGTATTATTACAGATATATACCAAATATGCTGGCAGTTTTGTAACACGACTTGTTCACACGTTCATAATCCTAACAACTTTAGATATGATGTTCAAATGACAATATTGAAATAATGATTTACATTTAATTTGGGTATGGATGATGACTGCCACTCTAATGATGATGACGTCGTTGTGTTTTCCTTATGTGGTAGTCAATCTACAAGAATTTCCTTGCTGTCAGCTTTGTTTCCAGTTCACAAAAATTTACTGCACACACGAATAACCTTGCTCTCATGTTCTTGTGGTTGTATGGCAAAAAAGTATTGTTTAAAAAAAACTTCTGGTGATATACATATTTTTTTTTAGGAAATTGACGTGTCAGACCAGACGTTGCTTTCGTGTTTTCCGGTGACCCACGTTCGTTTGTCCTTACTGTTTAAGAGAAATTATGCTATTTTTAGTTAAAATGGCTAACACAGATATTTAAATAAGTAATTATTACGAGGATGAAGTTGCACAAGAAAGGAAATAAAGGAATGCACTTTCGAGCCAAAAATAAATTAATGAAAAAATACTGGAATTATCCTGAGTCATAGGTCATGACTCAAAGCGTGTTCAATCAAATACAGTGATGCTGAGCATATTGTTGCTTTTGTTTTCCCATACTTTTTTTTATTACTTTGGTGAGTATTTTAATTATTACAACAAATATAAGACGCTTTATAATAATTTAATCTTTACGATTTCAACCGCACAGTTAAGTAACATGTCCCATACATTTTAAATGGATGAAGCTCGTAGGCCGGCTTTTGCCTTTCCTACCCCCAAGAATTCATTGTACATCCCCTAAACTTGTTTGCAAACGTTATATGATTTTCTAGTTATGAGACTAGGGGAACAACCGAGAAGGGGAGGAATATATGTAAAAACATGTTACATGAAAAAATACACGATAAAAGTATTTTGCTATGGAAAAATCCACATAAAAATATTTTTCTTTGCAGAATCGTGTCCAATCCAACTTGCGTTTGTGCGTCAACAATAATAATTGTACATATTTATAAAGTTACAAGAGCAAATGCTTTGTTCTATATATAAGCATATAGGTCTGTGTGAAATAAAATCAGAGCAGTGACTCACGTCAACCTACCAGCAGCCAACAACCGCAAACAAAACAAATCATATTTTTAAAAGGACAAGAGAATAATAATGATGATTTTTTTTTAAAAAAACAGGATGATGATATGAAAAGCAGACCTGACCTGTGAGAACTTATTTCTGCATTTTTACACGTACTTTGTGCAACACCATCATAAACTATGCACTCCATCACACTTATACATCTCATATTCCTGAATTTTATGCTTATTGAAAATGTTGAACCCAAGTTAAGTACAACAAATGCATAATGTGTATATGATATTCTTCTTTTCAAGAAGAACAGATAAATCAAAACTTTAACTGATTTTGCTTTCCGAAGCTTCATCATTTTGAAATTCAGTTAAACGTTCGACGTTTTGTGATATATGTGAGTGATGAGCCGTTTTTATATTTATTCCAAATTTGAATTTGCTATTTAATATTTTTAACCCACAACACTATGTATATTTTTGAATTTATGAGGCCATAAAAACTAATTTCAGATGGTAAGTTGAAACGCCATAACCCTTTCATATTCGTTTTCTCAGCGGTGCATCAGCTACACCACAGAGATCCCTTAATTAAACCTGATTCATCACATTAGTAAAAGTGTAACAGAAAAATATCATGATGACCAGACGGAACCTGAAGGGAAAAGCTACACAGTTCACATTTGTTGTTGTTGCTGCACCAAAAAAAAAAAGTTTCAAAAAGTTATTTCATGTTTTCTGAATTTGAAGCTCTAACCGATACAGGTACATTCTTCTTATTTAGTTATAAAGAAAAAGTTGTCTGACAAGATGGAAAGCAGTATGTGTGTTGTATGTGAATGTGTGCGTAAAAAGCGTACAACACACGTCACATTCTTATAGTATGTAGTTCATACTATGTCACTAACACATCTTCACAAATCGTTGCATAGAAAATGCTCAACTCCATGAAGAACTGACACGATTTTCACATTTACAATTATTTTTAAAATTATTAAAACTTATTACAATCAAGACTGCCACTTAACACCGTGTATCCTACTGATTCTAAAAAAAATTTGCAATTGAACCATATAGCCAATTTTAGAAAATACTTTTAAAATTTTAGAAAGACATAAAAGTGAGCGAGAACCTATATGCACGTATGCAAGTAGGTAGTTGGCTTTTCATGTAACGCCAGTTCGCTTCAAATGACCGATATTAACAAGTAAAAAATATTTTCGCTGAGATTTATAATATGATATAGCTCACTATAAATTGGTGAATACTTATATATGGAAGAAATGGATGAGCGATTTAATACTTTTTTGTTCCTTTTTGAATTGTTATTACCTACTTGTATGAAGTTTGCCGTACTTAAGATGCACACCTAAAAATATTTTAAATGAAAAGGTGAAAAGCAACAGTATCTTTTGTAGTAGTGGTAGTTATGTTGTTGTATTGTTGTACAATGGATGTATATTCAATATTGGCGATCAGACACACACAATCATCTTGTTTCTTGCTCCTCGCTTATAATGTACATATATATGTATATATTTTTACAAGCAAGAGTACAAGTATGATAGTGGTGAAAGGTACAAGGGACATAATAATAAATAACAAAATGCGTAATAATGAGCAATACACTAATAATGACCAATGAGTTTTTGTATGTTGTGGCTAGTTCTTCTTTATAATTCGTCCCAATTTATAAACCCAAATACCGGTTTGCGTGAAAAACAAATTGGTAATTTGAATTTGATCGAAACAATGTCCCCTAAGAGTTTTAAAAGGTAGTAAAATAATTTAGGTCTGAGGAAAATCCATTGTGTCCTGCTGCTATTTGATTCATCACAGAAAAAACAGCTCTTAAGTAACACAATATTGTGTACTTTTAAAAAATTGTCTTAAAGTTCACCCCCTCCGTCATTGAGCAATAAAAAAATTGATTTGCAGAAGTATACACAATATACACATGTACAATTTAATATACATACATACATACATGAAGTCTTACGTGCGAGATGTGAAATAAAACAAACATACTATCACCGGGGCTGACTTCAGCATGACGCCCACATACATTTGCAAATACATATAAAAAATCACAACTGACGAGCCCATACCAAAATATATAAATGCACCTGTTAAAATTACTCCAAATTATGAAAGGTGGACCAAAATATGGATCATGTAGAATTTTAAAAATTACTACACACCACAACTTTTAAAAGTACAAATGCTATTCACATAATACAATTAACTAGAAATGCGTTAAAATTAAAAAGTCTAGGTTTTGTTCAACATTATTGAAAAATATTAAATGCCTACTGAATAAAATGGCCAATTTTTATAACTAAACTTAACAATACGCTATAGTAACCTGCCTGAGGAGCAAACGGAGCCACTTGCTCAGCTCATTTGGTAGTAGTAGCTACCGAAGTAATTTGTCGTGTTGCTGCGGGTGGAATAGTTTTTGTGGGCACTTTTTTGTCCAAATAACTTATTCTCATCATTCATCATATCAACATTTATCAATGTATTGCAGAGTTTAGAATTACAGCGCAGCGTCATTTCAACACATCTATGATCTTATGTAAATACAAAAGAAGCATTCACGTTACTACACCCATTTCCCTCCTACTCTAGCCATTCTACTTGTTTGGCCTAGCCATCTTGTAAAAAATGCAACACTATAAAAAATGTGAGTGAATTGGACATTGACGTTATTACGTAGCTTCATATTTTAAGCTAGTGTCGACTTTGACATGTTTTTTGGTGTGACGATAACTTCGATACACTTGCACAGAATTTCTTAAAATTTGGCATATGCATAATATGCATTTGAGGCAATTGTCTTTTCGACTTATTAATAGTGGGAACTTGAAGGTGGAAGATAATTGCGTCTAGGTAGGTATATTAGAAAATTTAATTTGATAATCATGTGCATGATTATTATGAGGATGGCGTTGCTGGTTAGTGACATGAATCTCTAGGGCATCTGTTTAGAAAAAAACGTAAACATTTCCCAATCCCATTTCCCTATTTTGCTTGTTCCATTATTGTTGATGTATCCTTTTTTTACTACTGCTGCAGATTGGGTAGTTGAGTTGGGAGCAGTCATATATTGAGTTAAAATGCAATGCTGATAAACATAAGCCCTGCTTAGTTTTCAATTTGCGCGCACTATATGCAGTACATTTGAATTCACAGAAGTTTTAAATCTCCCACACTACTAGTAAGTCTGCTGAAATTTGTTTCTTTTTGGTGTGTAAGATAATGATAATGATATGATGATGATGATGATGAATAGTTCACTACGTTGCTGCTGTTGTGGAGAGCCATCGCACATAAGGAATAATTTTGACCCTGTCCTGATTGGCAACATCCCAAGTCTACCTATACAACACTCCTGCTCTCTAAACAACGTGATCTTCATCTTTGCTTTACTATATTGCATTTGTGTTTTTTTTAAATAGTAAAGGTCGCGAGCTACTCTCGAGTCGGTCACAATGTTTTGCACGAAATAATGCAAACAAATATGCGATATGAGATGGTGATCTGTGATTACTAATCTGAGGTGGCGTTGCTTGCGATTTGTATCATGTACTGAGGCTAAGATGTGGATATGGCCCTCATCCTCATCATGACAGGAAGAGAGAGCTAACCACAAACATACATATATGTACATATATTCGTCGTACCTATCTACTACTTTATATGTAGTAATAATAATAAACAACATTAGATTATGTTTGTTTCAGGACTTTACTAGCAAACAACGTCATTTCTAGAAATTGAAAAGTAGCAAAAAAAATTTAATTTTTGTTTGCAAATTTACGACTACGATTTCAACAATTTGTTAATTGCGATTTCCGTATTAGATAAAGAAATGAGACAAATTCATGAAATGTGTATGTAAAAACCAACAGATCATTTTTTTTGCAAATGTAAGGTAGAACGGAAGCAATGTTGACACATTATTTTGTGATGATGATGCATTATGCATATTATAAATGTATTGCAATGCACATAATTCCATATAAATTACTCTGCTGCAAGAAGTCAATTCTGTTGGTTTCCTTGATCTATTAAAAATAATTAAATTTGTTGGAACTCACCATTTTTTAAACAAGTTACGTTCCTTTCTAAACATTTCCAATTGATTTAATTCACTTATCAGTCAGCATACTGCCAAGCTCAACATAATACGAACACGGAAAACCATACATAAACTCAATCAATCAATCAATACACAAAAGTGTCCTTTCACCTTTCCTTTTTTTCAATTTTATTATATCTTGCAACTTTTAGCAAAAAACTGGATCATTTAACTCCACTAAAAAAACAATTTATTCACTGAGATATTTAAAACCATTTTTTCGTTTTATTTAACTCCAGCTCATCATCACAATAATACCAGGATAGATGCGTATTGTATATTGACCATCCCAATACAATGCTCAATCATTCATTCATTCATTCACACACCACGTCAACACATCACAAATATCCCTCCACAATATTATGGGACCTCTCACACGTTGATATATAATACTGAACTTTCTGTTTCAATTTCGTCCACAACTGTACCATTAGTACTATTTAATTTTAATTAGTTACAAGCTCAAAACAATTTCCTCTAAAATCCACATTCATGTACCAGATTGATTTTTTTTTTGCATTTGGCAAAAATGTATTTTTTTGTATGTAATTTTATTGATTTATTCTCTCTCTCTCTTTCAAAGTCTTGGACACTCAATTGTTTTGTAAATAAATATGCCATATGCCTTGTTAAATGTTTCTTTTGAATTGTTCACAATAAAATGCTTTTACGCATTTAGTATGCTTTGATGTATTGTTATATTCACTTGCTTCCTCATGGTGCGATGTTGCTGCTCGCAGTTCACAGTTGTTGTTGTTGTTGTTGTGTTGATGAACTGATATTTGATGACGAAGACGGTTACTACTACGCGATGATGATGATGATGATGATAATGTTGTAGTAGTAGTAGTACAAAAAAAAATCTTTCCGATGCAATATATTTAAACAGAGTGTGGTGTATGCTGCTTGCTGACTATGCTGACTGTGTGAGTCATGTAATGTGCAGAATGCATATAACTTTTTTAAGGTATATAGATAGGCTGCCATATACAAAGATAATCTCACAGCAAGCAAGAGAGTTGTTGAGAGTTGAGAGTGTTCCTCTCCTTCCTACTACTTTTCTCTCGTCATATGTACATATTTCTATTCATGTGTTTGTTTTTTCATGTCGGCTATATATGTCCCTACTTCCATGCAATGTGGTGAATCTGCTCAACACAGACTCATCTGACTCCATCCATCCTTCTATTACTATTGCAAATTAAAATGATACAACATTATATGCTCTAAAACTGTTCCTACCAGAAGACTATGTTAGTCTCTTTAACCTTTTTCCTCTTTCTACTCAGCTATAGCTGCTACTTCTGGTTGTTTTCTTGGTGCTCCATGAAAAATATATGAAGAATCCTCACATAATATGCCTCACCACTACCACAAATTTAAATGCAATCATAACAAAAGGTTTGCGAGGGAGAGAATCAGATGATAAAAGTGTAAAAGTACGGGAAGGATACAAATAGGTCTCCTCCAGTGTGTTTATGCTTCCCAGTATTACGTACGTGCGTACGTGGTAGTAGTTTTTTTTCTTGTGTCGAGTCGGGAAATTCGGGTTCCCCGAGAAATTCGAACTTTGCTAAATGTGGGTTGTGCATGCAGTTTGCACTACATACCACTACTACAGAGTTATTATTACATGTTTATGTACATATCTTGTATACAAGTTTTTCTCTCCTGCTGCCTACTCTTCTCTACACAAGGTTTGGGTATCCTCCAACAGGAAAAATATAATCAGAATAGAATAAGACAACAGAACAGAAAAATATAGTTGTTAAAACATATATGCAAGAAGAATGGACATACTTTTTGCTTGCAATGCAATAATAATAAGCATGCCCCTTCGACATTCTGATAAACATTATTCTGACAAGAGTAATGTTTATTCTTGTCAGATTTGCACTCAAATATAATATGCACTTCTCTCTCCTTTCGTCATCTTCATCATGCCTACTGTAGCAGTATGAAAGTAAAACAAAACTTGCCTGACCATCCACCGTGCAGTGCATAATCCAATCCATTCTTGGCCTGTCTGCATACTAATGCCTATGCCGATTGTCGATTCTAACATATTTTTTTTTGATCAAGTGTACGATATGAGATTTTATACTATCGTCATCCTGTTCATCATCAGCATCATAGCTCATAAAAATCTCAACTATGGTATATTTCTTACAATACAACAGGGCTGACAGCAGGCAATGTACTATTCATAGAGATGCATAATAAAATAACAAACTTATTGTAACAATAATGTTCCTCTGCTCTTGATCATACACTGGTTTTTTACAGTGGAGTGTTAATGTAATATGGTTTGTATGTAAGTAGGTTTTGGCATGTGGCACACACGAAAAAGAAGTAGAGATCACGATGTGACTGGCTGCTCGCTGTTATTGTGTTGTGTGTCACTTGACTTGGCTTTTTCTGATGATGATGATGATTGCGATTGCAGAGGATCATTCGATGCTGAACTTGCAGACAGACTACACATAATATACACAATACACACCTACATGTTTTTTGTTTAAAGCTGCAACTCAATCCAGTTTACTGCTTATTTTGAATACTTGAGTTCAGTGTATGTATTAGCATTGGAAAATGTGCTTGCAATTTATACCGCACAGTAAAGCAAAACACTTTACAAACTACATTAAATATCACAGAAGAAGAAGGTGAGATCCTTCTTACTCGACTCCCAGTAGTAGTTTTTAGTGAATGGATGCTGAATAGTAGCTTGTTGTGTAAGTGTAACAACAATTATGTCGTATTCTTAATTCATAAGAGGTGGTCTGCTTTATGAAACATTTGTGAATGGGCGTATACATACATGTACCATAGGTAGGTATATTAAGCAAATTTGTCGGAGCATTTTACAAGAGTGTAAAATGCTGGTGGTACTATAACAGTCTTTCTCTCTACTTTTCATTTGTGCTACTTTTCTTCATGCAAAAGTATTTTGATTTAAATACATTGTACTTTGACTATATCTTTGCTCAGGATTTCTCCCTATAGCTATCCTGTTATAAATTTTCTAAAGCAAGAAAAGAATTGGAGAACACCAGTTTGACGTCAAATTATTATGCTTATGTGTTTATTGCATTTATATGCATTTACAAATATTGTCGAATACGCGTGCTTGGAGCAAGGCAGGAAAGTATGAAAGATGAGAACCTGGTAGTTTTCCTTTGTCTCTTTTTTTGTTGTTGAGCAAGCAAACAACAGCACAATACGTGCGTAGGTATGCTTCCTGTTCCACGACGAACTATGATGGCAGGCGAGAGAAAAAAAATGAATTTGAAATTTGAATGAAAAAAGTTTTTCCTTTATAAAGTTGTTTCTTTTTGTGCATGATATCAAATGTCAGCTTGTATCTCTTATGGTCTATGTGTAAACTACACGAGA
>JAHZNC010002463.1:0-10757 GCA_027744095.1 Zhuqinia jingwanae | reverse complement strand
TACATACATCCATTGCAAAAAAGGAAGGATAAAAAAGAAGACAAAAGAAGTGGGAAAGGACAACACAGTGGAACAAAGTGAAGAAGAATAAGAAGAATAGCAAAGGGAACACAATAACGAGGGAAAGATGAGAAGCTCGTGGAACTTTTCAACTGCAATTTTTGAGATTTGGGTGCTCGTCCTCACAAAACCAGGTGAGTCTACAACAAAAAAACAGCAAAAAGTTATTTGCTGTCATATATTATTACTGAGTATAAGAATGCACTGTAGTTTTTATACGGATTATCATATGGATCAATATACAAGGAGAGAGATAAGAGTTTTGATGTATGTATGAATAGCTTACATTATGCATTCATGATGACATGACATAGATTTAAATTACATTCATTGCTCCTCTCCGTCTCTCCCTCTCTCTTTTCTGCATTCTCATGCTGCCTTTTACTCCACTTTCAACAAAGGACCATGGTACTGTTCACTACTCACTTTTAGAATTTTCAAATGGATTAAAATGGGGTTGACTAGACTTGAAAAGTGTGCGCTGCTTCCAAAGTCACAAAAAATCTATCGGGAGATTGGTATATATATGGTGTAAGAAATTGAGAAATTGAGTGAGAAAGTAATGGTGAAAGCAAGCGCGTATACGAAAAATGTACAGATGATCACGCTGATGATGATGATGATGATGAAGATTACACAGAGTTACTCTGACTATTATCTGTAGATTGAAGGCAATGCACGTATATACATATATCCTAGTAGACCCACTTTACTGCACAGGCCAAAAAAAACTCAAACTAATGTTCCGTCACAATTTGCTTCAAAGATAGGATTTGATTTGACTTGATCAAAAGTTTGAGATATATTCTTTAGGTACGTACAACATACATGTATATAGATAGGTATATCTATAAGCTATTGTGTATGGCATGACAAAAAGAGAAAGTTGATGTGGCAGGCGGAATAATAAATAAATAACCAGGCGGAGCAAAAAGAGAAAGTTTCCTCTTCTCACGTTCCAACAACATAACAAAACACTAGGAGCAGTGGTGGTAGTAGTGGAAGTAGTACAAAAAGTAGTGTGTATAGTTTCAAGGTGAACAGAGAACATGCAGCGAGCAGAGTTATGTAACAAAACTTGTACTACAAGAAATACTACAACACACAGGTTTTCTCAGCGAAGAGACGACGACGGTGGTATATAAGGATGATAGTGATGGTAATCATTACAACGATCATCATGATGACTAGAAGGATAAAGGAAGCCCCCTTATAAGTCTTAAAAAAATAAAGGGAATCCTAGAACCAACAGCAAAATAGTAATCCTTCCTTCCTTTCATACATGCTCCATGATCTAAATAACAACAAGTAAAACTCTTGCAAATCATCCTCACTTTTCCTACAAGCTTCTCTCTCTCTCTCTCTCTCTCTCTGGATCTCTGGAATGTAAAGATTTTTTTGATGTCTTGCATTACACATATGTAAGTATATTCTTTATGTAGGCTACCTTTTATCCAGAGAGATTCATTCTGCTGATACCTCTGCTCTGCTGCTGCATGGTTGTTATCATGTAAGTATTTTATTGCCCTATAGTGCCAAGGCGAGCCCATGCTCTCGTACTCTCATAATTCCTTCCACTACCACTACCAGCTCCATCATCACTGTGACTGGTGCTGTTAACATTTTTTTCTTTCTTTTTTTATTTTTAGACTTGAGAGTCTTATAACTGCCAGTACCTCTCATTTCCCTTCTTTTTACATTTGCATTACTCTACTTTCACCTACATTTTTTTTGCTTGTTGAATTTTGATTGGGATGATGTTGTTGCGTCATCTCTTCTTCATCTTCTTGTATCCCACCGCTTTTTCTTCCTACATACATTTTTATTACCTGTGCGTGTGTATGTACATATGTGATTTAATACATTATTATTATCCCAAGTTTTTTTTGGACTGATGATAAGTGAACCCTTGTAAGCAAGCATATATATTCACGAAACAAACATGATTTTCCACTTTTCCACGTTTACTCTTATCATTCCACTTTTGGTTAGTTGAGCAATCCCTTTGTGTAATAAACCCCCATCATGTCGTTCAGTATAATAATAACGTAATAATCATCATTACTACATGCATAACAAACTATACATATGTACCTATATACATTGTACGTTTTTTGTATGACCGTGATTGAGATTAGATGACATGTCATGCAGAAGAGAAGTGTGTGTGTGTGAGAGAGAGAGAGAGAGAGAGAGGGGGGGAGTAAGAAGCATTACCTTCCTATTTTTGTCCGGATTAGCTGATTCATCGGATAACTTTTTGATGATGACGATAAAAAAACACGCAAATGGAAGTTCCTAATCCTTTTGCCTTG
Source organism: Zhuqinia jingwanae (assembly GCA_027744095.1). NCBI lineage: Eukaryota > Metazoa > Arthropoda > Collembola > Entomobryomorpha > Paronellidae > Zhuqinia > Zhuqinia jingwanae. The sequence goes on along the minus strand of JAHZNC010002463.1, from coordinate 8,382 downwards.
TTATGTCATTTGTGTATTTTTTTCTGTAGCAAAAAGTTACAGAGTACGTAAACAAATCAAATAAAAAGCTCATTAATACTTTACTTTGTCTAAATGAGAGGGAATGTGGAAGGTGCAGAGAGAGAGAGAGAGAGAGAGAGAGAGAGAAGAGCAATTTATTGATCCAACTACAGCAACACACACACACAGCAAATTACATTTTATGTTTCAATATTTGTTCGCTGCAACTAACTTTTGTAGATGAAGATATATATCTTTTGCTGTGTATAATAATAATAATAATAATAATAAAACTATTTTATCAAAAACATTATTGAACATTCAGGGCGACTCTTTTTTAACGACGCCCATGACTTGTTGGATTGATGTTCTTAATGTGCCTCTCATCAATTCGGTAGAACATTTCCCATTATATTATCATCATCAGCAGTCCTATTTCTGTCACTATCAACGTCATCATCAGTGTCGCCATCAATATTACTCCTTTGTCAGTAATTAATTTACAATACAACCAGTTATGCATAATGGTTGCATGATAAGTGTGTGTGTAGCACATTTTGTTTAACGTGCAATAGTCACGATACATCAACATAATCATATTTAAGTACTTGTTGTTTTTTAATGTATATACCTGTGCTCCATTTGAATGGAGTTACTACTCTCCCCCTGTCGCCAACTTATTTACATATTGTCATGCAAGTCATAATGGCGGATGTAATGTGTCATACTAGGTAATTGTACTCTATAAACTTTTTAGCATGTTTTTTTGTTGTAGACTGAGAGATTTTGATTGCATGCTCACAACACACACGTGTGTGTGTGTAGGTGTGTTTGTACTTGTTTGATCGGACGTTTATATAAAAAATTTCAGTTGTAAAAAAAACTTTGCCACACACAGAAGCAATATATGTGCATATACTTGCAAAAGTATATATTTAGCCTATGGCGTTATTGTGATGGTGGTTGTGGCAGTTGCCCAGCCATTAAATCAACATTTACACCTCCATCACCACCATAATCATCAACACGAAGAACGGATGGTGAACGAATAAAAGCCTATGTTTTCCGGGCTTTTTTTATACATTTTTTTTGCTTCAGTCGACAAAATCTTAATTTCCGGCAAGAAAATTAATGTAAGCACCACCACATCACAATATTTCATCATAGCCAGGAAAACGGGAGTGGGACGATGGCAAGAAGAGAAAAAAACGTCACTTATAATCTGTTACTTTTTTATACGGAAAAAAATGTGGAGGTTGCAATGTACGACTAAAGGTGAAAGGGAAAAAAGAGAAGCAAGTCTAGAGAGCGCGACCACCAAAAAGTACAAATTGTACATGACTTGTCATACAAACAATCCATTTGTTTTGGTGTATGTGAGCTCTTGGGGCATAATGGATGGTTTTTTGTACTTGCTTGAATAAAAATAAAATAATACCTTGTGCCAACAAACACACCATCAACTTCAACCAACCAACCGACCAACAAAATGTTCTTTCACGTTCACCACACACACACACACCGCCACCCACCAAAATATATTTTTGATATGTGTATGGTAGTACTTCTTTTTCATTCAAAACTTTCCACTTTCACCTTTTCTACTCTTTTCCAACCCATCTGCTTGTCTGATGCATTTTGATATGAGTGCAGAAGAGAGTTTATGTTTTTATGATGATGATCATCATCACCATATTATTATGTACATATACAGTCATTCGTGATGATGATGATGATGATACCGTTTGCTTTTGATGTTGATGATGAGGATGTGTTGTATAAAAAAAAGTATACTGCATGTTATACGTGTCAGTGCAAGTGGCATGGCTTATTTCAAACATTTTCGGTTGTTTCATGTGCCCTATTATTGCTCTCTTCTCTTTACTGTTTCATACATCAGATTCAAATTACTTTACATCTACAACACATCACATAATAAAGCTCATCCACATGCATTCCCTGCTCTCTCTTATATACGTATGTATATATGTATATATAAGTTTCCTTGAAAAGGCAAGTTTATTCCAAAGGCATTACTTTCATCACTGCCGCCGCAGAGATAAACTTATCAACAGCTTTACTTCGATTAGATTAGTTTCCTGAGTTGTGTACTGTGTGTATATTTGTGTGTGTACGTCGTCAGCAATTTGGTTTGTTGAGCAAGTTATAAAAAAGTATTTTGCGTACAACTACCATTACCGCCATGCATTTTCAAACATGTAAGATATAAGCATTAATAATAATAATCCGTAAACAAAATTGATATTCTATTATATAGACAAATAAACTGCACATCAATACACACAAAGTCCATAAAATGAGTTGCCGCCCATTTCCCCATTGATTACTGCTGGGACCATGACTCCATGGATCTTTCTTTTAAAGGGACTGCTTTCACCAGCAATTAAGCTGTATTTAGTAACTTTTACAATGCTCTATATATCTATACACATATTATAATACAACATACATGGTACGGTAAAAAGCAAAAAAAGGAGAAAGGTTTCATAAAATGCATTACTGCCTACATACATACAACAACAAAGTACATAGTTCGGGGTTGAGTTTATAACATTTTGTATATTACGTACACATTAATTACAGTTCGTTAAAGAGAATATAGCGTAGTAGTAAACTCATTATCTGATCCTAATTCATAACAAAACAGACTGGCCTAAACTGCTACTACCACGAAAAATAGAAGCGAGTCTTTGTGTGTGCACACATGACCTTTTTTGTAGAAAAAGTACAACAAAAGCAGCAAGAGGTACACAATTTTAATGAAAGGGTAAGTGGAGGAAGTGCCATGTCATCAGTGTGTGGTGCTACTACTGCTACTGCTGTTGTTGTTGGTACAGCAACGATAGTAAGCAACATACAGTGGTAAACACATAAATATTTCAGAGACGAGAACTATACAGCACACAAAAAAAACACAAGGCAAAAGGAACTATGTAGTAAATAGGTAGCATATTGTGTGTTGTAGTATTTTGTTATGTGTACTTTTTGCAATAACGAAAGTCATTATTTCGTATTTACGCTTAATCTTAATGGCTCCTTTAAGGTATCATTAAGTAGCCATTTACACAAGTTTTATGCTGAACTACACACATTACATAAGATGAAGTAGATAGGTACCATATTATATATGAGAAGCCGTTGTTGCAGCTTATTTATGATAAAAAAAATTTTTTAACCAACGACATACATGTAAACACAGAAGTTTTAGGGGTTTTGCACGGATTTCATTTAGTTACTTTATTTTTCTCCTTTTCATTTTATTTCTATTAGCTGCTTCCTTTCTTTTCTCTTTAGAGAATATAAAGTTGACACACAAATTGTTGTGGTCTGGTTCTTTTATTGCCTAATCTTTTTTTCAATGCCATGTAACCGGATTTCTGGAAAAGTTTGTTTTGAGGAGAATGCATAAATTTGGCAATTGCNTTTTTTTCAATGCCATGTAACCGGATTTCTGGAAAAGTTTGTTTTGAGGAGAATGCATAAATTTGGCAATTGCTATTATTATTTTATTACACAGCATTTTCAAGCGTACCATGACGAACAATTAAGCTTGTTTCCTTTGACTTGACCGACAATTATTTGATTATTGTTATTATTATTATTATTATGGAGTTCTTTCAAAGCGTACACAGACCGTGTTTCTCTAGTTTTGAACAAAATATATTATTTTCAAAAGTAATATCTCGTGGGCTTTATAAATCTCTCATGGGAGAAATGTTTGGGCGTAATATTCAGAGCAGGAAAATGGCAATTTCCATTTTAGGACCCTGATACCATCACCGAATGTACCCTTCTTCTTGGCAACGACTACTTACATGGTACACTTTTAAAACAGAACTTTGTTATACGTTTTGATTGAGATAAACAGCAGGTTTTTTTAGCATAGGGAGAGATCTAGAGAGACATGTCGTTTAATATTCTACACACTGGTACCACTACACCACCACCATCGACCAAAACCAGCAAACGTAGTTCTAATAATCATGTCAAGATAAATTAGTTTCCCTTTTGTATTTACAACTCTGCTGTTTTTTGTTCTCGATATGCCATTCTACATTTTTTATGACAAATTCTATTACTTCTCTATAAATTGGAATACCGTATTCCCTCTAAACATCGCCCGGGCGATCTTTGGAAATCTTGAGTCGAAAGGGAGGGCATTCTTTAGAGAGGGGCGATCTTTGGAGAGGGGCGATCTTTTGAAAATGACCGATCGTCGTTTTAGAATCTTATAAATTTCATTTTTAAACTTGTAAAAAACAAAGTATTTGTATATATTTAATTAATATAAACGTTCAATAAGTTAACTTTTCATTAATCACCGTCATAAAAATACTATTTCGTATAAAATAATATGCTTCGCATCGAATATAGACGGGTTAAAAAAATTATTCTCTCCATTTCACGTAGCAATGCAAGCTAAGTGTTTTTAGGGGGGCGTTCTTTAGAGAGGGGCGATCTTTGGAGAGGGGCTATGTTTAGAGAGAATACGGTATATGTTTTTTAGCCGCGTACAAAAAACGCCCCTATTTTTGTATTCTCTATATTTATTCAATTCCAACTGCATTGCGCAGTCTTCACACAAAAATGACAAAAGTTGACTGGCCTGACTTTTTTTACTTGCAATCCAAAAAATCTTGATAGGTTTTCAACATTTTCTTTCTCTCGTTCGTATCAGCTCGACTTGTCTATAATAAAAGGTACTTTATTCCCATTTCCCGCAGAAAGTCAGTTTCCAATTACTTTCAAGAAGCATAATACTTTCATAACTCAACTTGTAATTCCTTATTGACTTGAGTACATTGGAATCACCGTTTTATTTTTTATTTCCAACATACAAAGCATCATGAAATGGTTTTTTTTATAATGATGATCTTGGGGGAAAAAGTGAGTTTTTTTGTTATCGATTTTAATTTCTTCCAACGATACATACATGGTACATAGGAAGTTACCATGAAGGGAATTAGCGGGCTTCACGAAAGTTTAAATTGTGTAAATCGCCCAATCCTTCAAATTCTTTTTACAGGAAGTTATCATAAAAAAGTATTTCTTTTGACAGCTTATGTATACTTTCTTTGTGTACTTTTCCTCTTGATCATCGTAAAACGGATATTTGTATACTTTTAATGCTTACTTTTTTACCTTAAACACACACACCACATATCTTTATCTCATGTAACCACAATAAACATCCGTCCAATATATCCAATAAAATTGATCTGGAAAACATTGAGATTGCTTGTTGTGATGCTTATTATATTTTTCCCATTTTCTGCTTTCATATATATTTAAGTTTTGCACACGTCATACATATTATCAAAAACCTCACGTGAGCTACTATTATAGCTGTGTTTAGCTTTCTGTCCTTCAAATTAGAAATTACGCTGCATAGTATAGACCTGCCCAAAAAGAGAAATGATTACTTATCGACATCGAATATATAGTTTTGGTATGTGCAAAAAAAACATAGACTACACAAAAAAGTGTAGTCTATAGTGTAGTTTATACAGTCTAGTTAGGAGTTTTGTTTTTTTAGCCTGTCCCGTAAGTCATATTCCAAGGAAACCTATATTTATGGTCGTAAACACATAGAAAATTGGTTGTTGCATGTATTTAGACCAGTTAAATATATAGAGCAAAGCAAAAAAACCAAATCTGTCCGTATAACTACTTGGACATGGATTGACCGTGGCCGAAGAAAATGCTGCTGGTTGGAGCAAAACAAACGAGGTTTCTGTGTTTTTTTTTGCATGTAGGTTTTTTTCTCTTTTATTTCTCTCACACAACAGCAGTATATTACGTAGATATATATGTATGTATGTATATAATATCTTGCTATATCTGTATAAATATCATCAACCGCCATATTCTTGTCAGCTGTATATATCTAGTTCCGTGTATGATGTATGATTACTGGAGTGTGAAGGGGATCCATGAAAGTACATAAAAGAAATATTCCTAGAAATAAAAATTGTTTAAATGGCTTCTAACAACCCACACACACAGAGAGATACGTATTCACTCACATGCGGACATGGACACGCGGTAGTGTGTGTGTAGCAAGGTAGGTACACAAAGAAGAAAATGAGATATTTCCCTGCAACTTCACCTTTTCTCTCTCTTTTGTTGTGTCGGTTGATGTTGTCGGCTCAGCACTAGATTTTTTTTGCAAAAACCCCGCCACATGCTATTATCCTTTTTACGTGGTGAAAAGCTACTAAAACTACTAACAAGCCATATATCTTATATTGCCTTTATTGTTCTTCGGTATTTTGGAAAAAAAGGAAAGAGAGAGAGAGAGAGATACGTGTTATAGTTATTATGAGAGACACCCAAGGAACGTGATAGAGATAATTCTTTTTTTTATCCTTGCTCCACTGAAGAAAGGAGCAAGTCGTTTTTCACCGTGAACTTTCCACTTAGTTATTTTTCGCAAGATTGCTCCTGCTTTTCCCCATGCTACTGCTACTAACTAAGGTAGTAAAATAAAAGTTGCAGGAGAAAACACACACAAGAACAATGGAGTAGTGGAGGAGCTATATATGTACATGCATGATTCATGGAACCCAGAGTTAGCAGAGTAACCTTGAATGCGAGTGAAACAAAATTTGAGCCGACTTATTACCCTTGTCCTCTTCGTCTTTGTATAAAATAATAAAAAACGTTTGTCCGTACATTCTGCGTACATGTACGTCCGTGCCTTTCGTAATAATTCTGATAGGATATTATGGTTTTATTACAATCCATAACATTTATGCTTGATGTGTGGTATACTACACCTGCGTCCTCCTCCTGTTCAAACTTCTCACTCAGTTCGTAAGATCATCACCATCATCATAAATGCATGTATGTAATATACCCCCAAAGTATCATACCCTAAGCTCTGTTATATATATATTCCTTGAGGACTTGGCTTGCTCTTTAATAATTGCAGGTTTCCCTTTTTTTCTAATAATGTTGGAATAGTGAATTCTATGAAAAGAAGGGAAGAAAAAAATGTATATCGTGCACTGCACACCATATTGTTTCCACCTTACTAACCTAGTCACATACAGAAGAAAAAAAAGAAGGAAATTTGGTCAAAACTGACGAGGAGAATGGTGAGAAGAATAGAAAATATGTTCACAAAAAGAAACAAACGTGTGTAAGGATATTTCATTCCGTGTTGCTGATGAATGAACCAAAAGTATACAATGTTCAATTTTCTAAATAATATCGAGTAACAAGCGAACTTTTTCTCAATGTGTCGTGTCAGGTTTTAGTAGTACACCGAATTTATATACATCCATCCCAGACCTCTTTTAAAATTTATATTTTTTTCGTTTTAGAGCTAGTAGAAAACTAATGGAATACCAAATGGTGCAGCAGCTAGTCGATCGTAATATATTTTCTTTAGTAGTAGAATTATTATTTTTTTATAAGTTTTTATTATGGTGGGGTCTTTATGCTACCTACATACCTACTTTATGTGATTATATTTCTTGTTTTAATTTTTTTTACAACACTTATCCCATATACCATCAAACTAGTGCTCCAAAATATCATATTATTGTACTACCGCTACTAAAACCTAACCTACTACCACCAATCTAATAATAATAGGAATAAAATTACAGATTTTTTTTTGTGGCAGAAGCTAGAGCCGCAGTAATAGTAATAGTAATAGTATAATAGTAGCACTAATGGCAAATAGGACGAAGACCTCAAGATTGAGGAGGTAGTAAAAATGTAAATTATAGTGATGCAGGACATTATTATGGCTTTCTACCATGTTATTTATGGCTATGACTCAATGTGAAAAATACAATAATTCCGTGTGAATCTCCTTTTTTCTCTCTTTTATACTTTTTTTGCTGTTATTTACCATTCTCTTTTCATACATGAAACTATATACATGTATGCATTAAACATGCATACAATATTAGTAATACTAAAAAATATATTATACGGTTTGCTTTCTTTTTCTCTTTTCACCACCATATTTTGTATTTGTTTTGTGTCTACAAAAAAATAATGCAAAAACAATATACACGTACATACATACCTAAACATATACCATTTCATATTATGTAAAAATAATAATGGGTGGGACATGTACAGAAAAATAAGTGAACAAGCAAGGATATTAACTACATTTAGAAAACACACGCATAGCGCATATATGCTGCTTAGGTATAATATATGAATTAGATATAAATGCAAACTTCACGACAGCATTTTCAATACATGTATTTTTTTGCATATTAGCATTCACTAGCTTACCTAATGGCTATAAGGAAACATAACAAAATGTCCCTTATTTCCATATTATAATGATATATTTTCTTGCATTCTTCTGCTGGATAAAAAAAGCTGCTGCTG
>JAHZNC010002462.1:0-15418 GCA_027744095.1 Zhuqinia jingwanae | reverse complement strand
TTTAGTTTGTTTACACTAGAGGTTGGAGTGTGTGTAGCTTGCGAGTCAGTAGTAGGCTATAGTTTCAATGAGAAATTTATCTAAAGCACACACATACACATTTTGTATTTTTGGCTGGAAAATGGGCAATTCCTTATATTGACACAAATACATACATAAATATAAAAAACAACAATTATTCCAAAAGCATAGTTACAAAATTAGATAGAGATGCTTAAAAAAGTTAGCAAACGGTGCATGCATGCATGCATTCATTACACTGGAATAGTTGATTTGGACGGACATTGAGTTTGTAAAAGGATTTGTGAGTCATTTCCCCTTGTTTGGATTTTAAAGGAATTATTAATGTCTACAATGTCACATTAGTTTCACTTTTTTTAGTTGGAAACAAAGGCAAGTGCTTAAAGGTAAATCGCCATTGTTGTGTTGCAGTATGCAAACGTTATATTGCCGACACACTGTGCACATCTCTGCGTGTGGCCTATAGGTCTACTATTATTATGTCATGTCGCATTGAAAGACTGTGTTCCATTTTTTGTATATATTCCAGATACGAGCATATAGTATACCTTTGTATTGTATGAAAATATGATTCTATCCAGTTTTAGAGCAGCCCATTAGACTTGGCATTGCATTTTTTTAAAATAAAATCTGCAGTAGTAATAATTACTTCTTGTGTGCAGAGTCTGATTGTACGTGAGCTCACGTAACAAATTTGATTCGGATGACCTGACTCTGACTCGTTCCACTTTTATTCTACATACATATATGCATATACTGCATCCTGCCTTTTATCTAACAGACGCGATGCAAAAGCACTAATGTATTCTCTACCTTGTTAAACTGGAAATCAGGCTAAAAAGGGATAAAGGTAGTAAGAAAATGACTTCCCAGAGGTATACGTCATATCATGCTATTTTCATCCCACACATTTTCTTACTTAACAGTGATAGAAGCAATAATAGCACACAATAAGAAATGTGCCAAATGGTTCCACTTGTACTGCCACTACTGCTACCTTTCTTCTTCTCACTTGCTGGATAGGACATACAATTTTTTTTGCAGAATTTGAAATGATCACCTGGGGACAGATGGACATTTGTGTGTTGGATTGGATAAAATAATGGATTGAAAGACTCCTGCCAGGTTAATAAAACTATATTGCCTGTGACAAAGAATACTATATACACATAATAATAATATATTTTTATTTTTTGTCTATGGGAAAACCAGTGTGCGGGCATTTTCCAAGAAGATTCCCGTGGACGTGAACATCTGTGTGTGTGTGTATACCAATACACACGTCTATATATAGTAAGTCCAGCAGGTTTTCCTTTTCTGGTCATATAATCCCATTCCATAGTATGCCTGCTGGCTATACATAAAAGGTTGGTTGGTTGGTAATATAAATATTATTGGCCCTTTCCATTTTCTCTATGAAATGTGCTTCCTTTCAGCTATTTTTCATACTTCCTTTTTTCATTACACATTAAATTCACAGTTGGGGGAATATAAAAAAAAACACAAGTATTAATAGTGTAGTATATGGTGTATGGATAAAGCTTTCATGGTTGGAAGCGGAAGGAAGGCAGTGGAATAATAGGTAGTAAGCAGTCCGAGAAAGAAGAGAGCGAGAGAGCCAACAAATTAAATGCCACAGGGAGTAGTAAAAACCAACAAACTATCAAGTCAATTTTTTATTTTGAGTGGTCAGTGTGTAATAATCAAATAGTCTCCGGTTTTGGTTATTATTATCATCTTTTTTGAGTAGTGGTTTAATTTCAGAGTAAAAAAATATGTTAGGCAATAAGAGTACACATTTTTCCCCTGTCAGTCACGGCAGACAGGAAGTAAGTAAATTGTCTTTTTTTTTTCTGGATAAACANGACAGGAAGTAAGTAAATTGTCTTTTTTTTCTGGATAAACAAGTTGGTTATTGCTTTTTTACCCGACGTTTTGTATTATTTGAAAGATGTCGATGTAAAAATAGAAGTCATTTATCGAATGATTTAGTATTGCGCAAAAAAATGTGAAAAATGCATTTGAAATTGTACGTCTAATAATCCATCTTATCAATTTACCCGATTTTTTTTTGTGTGAGAAAGTGAGACCCTGTGTTTTTATAAGACCCTTGATACTTAAATAGATTTATTTCTTATGACAGAGACAGCCAACAACGGGAAACCTTCAATTTTTTTTTGCTGTGTCATCATCATCATCGTCACATCATAAACTCTCACCGAATGTCACATTTCCTCCAATCTTTTGTAAGATGAAATGCTTGAATGCGTATATAATAATATGATTTTCATATGATATATGAATTTATTTTTTTTTGCTGTGTCATCATCATCGTCACATCATAAACTCTCACCGAATGTCACATTTCCTCCAATCTTTTGTAAGATGAAATGCTTGAATGCGTATATAATAATATGATTTTCATATGATATATGAATTAACACTTTACACGAAACACCTTTTTGAGTCTGTCACTCATCCTGAAAAAAGGAAATTTGCACGCACGTGTCGTGTCATCTGAAAAGGAGATCCGAGATACTGTTTTCCTGTTTGAGTAACCTCAAAGCTTTCCCTTTTCCCACTGTGCATTCTCCTTTCTCCCCACAGCTTTTTCAAAATGGAGAAGAGGTACATTGTATGAATTGACTGTGGTGTGGTGTTTTCGGCGACTTATGTCGTCAAGCCCCTTTTGCTACTGAGGTTAAGCTCAACGAGATCAGTAAAGGAGTTGTGCCGTGTCTCCTTGTGACATTTCTATGCTCCTCGGCTTGCATTTGAATTTGTTCACGTAACCATATAATATGAACATGTATGATATGAATATATATAATAATATCCCTGAAATATATATATTATGTGGGGTATTATAGTATTGCCTATTATACATATATACGTACCTATTTCGAAATGCGGCAATAATATACTAATAATAGACAATATCCGTTAGGTATGTACCTATGTGGTCACGAGCTACGTTTATTTCATGTGAAGGCGCATTTTCCCAAATCGTTCAAGTGCATTATTTGAAGTTGGTAGATTGTAGAAGAGTTTTAACTCGCCGACACTGTTAGCACAAATTTACGTTTTGAAGGTGTTTTGAAGTTCTTGACATGATATACTCGGTCATATCCACTATTTTATAAGCTCATTAACAACGAACAACATCAACATCACATACTATGAATTCATGACTTCATCAAACCGTCTATCTTTAACCGAAGAAGAACAAAATGATCGTTAACTTTTATTTTATCTGGTTTTTAATTTAAACAACAAGGTTAAATTTTTATTTTTCTCTTTCTTATTCCTAGACAAAAAACTATTGTTCTTATTTCAACAAATGTACAATTTAAAATACAGAAAAGTAAGGCATGCTTAAAATAAATGCGGTAATATTGTAATTTTTTTTGTAAACTTGTACAACAAAAACTTTACTACATGAGTTACATGTGGGTATTATTTTTTGTGTATGTATTTGTGTGTAAATATTTGCGTTTTGTGTGTTGATTAGAATGTAAAATGCTTCAAATTGTAATAATAATTGTACATGCATACTATAATTTCACACCTTACGTAAATGTAAACTTTTTTTTACACCTGTCAATTTTTACATCATTCCTACTATATATTTTTTATATTTTATATACCTTTCACATTTTAATGTAAATAATGTAAATATTAATAATCATGTATTGTGTGTGTTTGTGCATAATCATCATTTTTTCACATTGAACAACACTTCTTGAGTACATTTAAATGGCATCATTATAAGTTTTCTTGTATACAACAATCTATTATTATACATCAGTTTTGCTTGTTGTATGTGTTTATTGTAGAAAATAAAATGATTCATGAGAAAGGATTTTACATACATAATAATAGACTCAAATATAAAGTATATAGAACAAATATACATACATATATACATAAATACCACCTTTGTTTATGTATACTGCATACAGCGCGCGTGTGTGTGTATATATATTAGTAATAAACTCATTAAACGTGACTTTATTTCGTGCTTTTACCAGAGGAAGTCGCCTTCAAATTTCTTGGTAATTAATTATTGTAATCTCTCATTAGAAACGGTAACTCAATTTCTATATATATATGTGAACCCAAATATAAGGTAATTTATGTACACAATTATTTTCTTGGCGTCTTGTGTATTTATATAATATTATGTAAATCAGTAGCGCATCATCGCATCCCCACTGATAACGCAAAATTAACTAGAAACCATTAAATGTAATCTTAACAGCATAATAGATAGCTATGTATATTATAAACAATAATAATATATATGTCAACTGATATAATAATAATTACAATGTTACACAAATGAAAATTACAAATCAAATCTACAAATGCACATACAAAAAAAAACATAAATATAAGTAGTAGTCGTAATAATAATCTTATCTTCATTCTTGTATGAATAATAATAATAATAGTAATAATTAAAGTTTTTTTTGTGAGTATAAGAAGTCAACCCAAAGGAGTAGTAGGGTTTACACTAGAAAAACATTTGTTTAAGATAACAAGTGTAACCTTCCTTTTTGGATTTGAAGAAGAAAAAGAAATAAATGAAAAGTTCATCAGTACAAGCCTATATATTATGTACATGTTATAGTCTATTTTATAGTATAATATATAGTTATCTTAATTTTTTTCTATAAAAGTACTGTTAGCAAGTTTTTAAGTATTTTGTGAAACATCCAAAATAATTTTCAAAATAACAAACTGAATCTTATTTTTTTACTGATTTATATTTTTTCAATTGAAATTGAAACCATATTACTTAATCTTCTTTTTTTCACTCTTCTTGTCCGAATATATATATATGTATGTATGTATGTATGTATGTAAGTGACCGTATTTTTTACGAAGCACATTTGAGAAGAAGAAGAAGAAGAAGAAAAATAATAAAAAATCAAGAAAATAGATATTGATAAAAATATTACCCTACAAAGTAGTAGTTTCAGTTGGGACACCGTATGAAAAAAAGTAAATTGATTTATTGAGGCTACATGCATGGAACACTTATTTATTGTAGCCTAGCATGTTGACTATCAAATGAGCCATCCTCCTCCTCCTCTCCTTCCACGTCACTGTACAATGTACATATATACATTTATATATATTTTATGCATCATTTTAAAACGCCTTAAAATTGTCTCCGCCGTATATAGCCTGAAAATACTACACATAGTATGATGACGCGGGTATAATGTATAAGAAGAAAAAAAACGGAAACGTGAATACGATATAGCATACAACAGTAGAATATTCAAACTTGGATGGCATGATGGGGGTGGTGGTGGTGACGAAGCAGCAGCAGCGGCAGCATTATCATCATCATCGTCATGATCGTCATCCACCATTACTTAACTATTTCTACTTTGCTATCTTTACTTTTCTCCTGCATTGCATTGTAAGCTCTGTACAATTGAAACGAAAACGACACTGGAAAGTAAAGATACAATGTAACGACCAATTTCTCACTTGTGAATATTATCTTGAACAAAATATTTGACATTTTCTAGTGTTCAGGAACACCAGGAGCAATTGTATATTGCCGCATGAAGGAAGTGGAAATTGTGGAGCCTGTCGTACTAAACTTGCCAGTTCACACATTTCTCCCAACACTATACTTTTTACTCATATACTACAACAGCAGCAGCAGCAGCAGCTAGTAGCGTACCTTCCTTTTACACAATCTGCAAAATGGGTTCTTTCTTGCACATATACACACATCTCCTCTTTTCTCCACTATGCACTACTCTGACTTCACCAATAACAGCGACCTCCTCTTCAACAGACAATTCACCAAAAAGCCATTACATAAAACAGGCAAATAAAATGTGAATATTTGAAGAAATATATAATACTACACACATGTGTGTGTGTGTGGTGTGTGATGGTGATGGCGTGAGAGCCTCTCTCTCTCTCTTCTCTTGTATCACTAAATTGTCTACTTTCTCTTTTCCACTCGTTCTGTTTCATTTCTTTCCACCATATCCTTATCCGCAATTCAACAGTACAAAATGTGTTCCGAGCCATCCTCTTCTGGTATACATACCAATCAGAAAAACTGTGACGATGTGTGTGTGTCTATAAATGTCCTGCTACTTGCTATATAGAATCTTTTACTATTCTAGGTAAGGTGGCGGAATTATTACACAGGATAACTGCTGCTTCTGCTTCTGCTGCTCTTCTCTCTCTGTCTCTCCTCTTCCCCCTCGCCTTGCATATGTCCCCATCCCTGACACGGAGTCGAGAGATTTGAAAAAGAAATATGCTGGAGCTATTAAACGGGATATATCTTTTATCGGAATATTTCCTTTTTCCATTTTGACATTTGCGCTGTTTTATATTCCAATTCCAGGTTGACTGAATATATTAATATGTACATATATACCTTCACCTATGTTTATTATACCGTGTGTTTCTGGCAATGCAGTACATCAATTGCTGTACAACACGGAAAACGGAAATCAAAAGGAAAAGTAAAGTGTTTTTAGCAATCCGATTTTGAAAATAAAATTGTACTTGGCACAAGCATACAAATTGTTAGCTGTAGTGTATATTTTCGCCTTTTATAGGTAGCTAAATTCTATTCTCTTTTTTGCACACACACACACACACATACACACTCACAACACGTGAGAGCTCGCTTTTCCCACTAGTTTAATTTTATGCTGTTTTAAGGGCTGCTAAACTAAATCCTTCATGTGTGCGTTTTTACTACGGACGATTATTGTACGTGACCCAGTTGATTATTCGATCGTTACATCAGATTTCTACGAACGTACAACTAGTCTGTCAGCATATATATGTAGCCTACCTTTCATACTATTTTTATTATACTTTCCCCGTTTTATAGAACAAAACTAGTCAAAACACGTTCTACGCCTCCAGCTAAATAAAGTCATCAACTAGCAAAATAATGTTCTATAGTTTAGCTACACAATTTATATATTTTTTAAATGGAATAAAAGGTTTATCTCCTTGTCTCTCTTTCTCTTTTCAATTGTTATTTGATGAGAAAGATCATTGGCATGTATGTAATTTAATTTTAAGGAAGCTTTTACATATGTCAAATAGAAAAATAACGATAAAGTTATTAAATCAACGGCACACTGTTTAAAACAGATCATTTTATTACATTGGGTAGCCTACCAAAAAAAATGAAAAGTAAATTTTGGGAGCATTCCCAATTTCCAATCACACAATTGCCGTAGGTGTAACTTATCCTACTGCTATACTGGATATACATATTTATGCCGTATTTACTTTTCTTGGGTTACAATAATTTTTTTGGCTATTTCATGATGATGACACGACACATCCCTGCTGGTGATGATGGTGCTTTTGGCTTTTCGTCGACTCCCCTAAAATAACAGTATATACACTATAAACTGTGAACGTGTATTTACTAAGGCAATCAAATCACATTTTTTCCTGCTCTTTTTATTTTAGTGTTTAATAGATCACGTTTCCTCGTATTTTTTCTGGATGATGAATCATACTGTAAACTAGGTATACCCATTTGTAGGTTTTTTGTTCACCACATAAAATCAGATAGAGTAGTCCTGGATGGCTCATAAATATTGTGATTTTAATGGTTCTTTACACTATCAACTATGACTTGGCTATATATACACACCATTTAGGAGTAATGTCAGTTTTATAGCAACTAAAAGTACCTGCGTACATACATGTTACTCTTACTTGCATATATGTATGAAGTACAATAATAATAACAATGATGATAATAGACACATTTCATACCATAAACTGGATGCAGCCTCTAGGCTTGGATTTCTTTTCGTTTTCGTAGTAGGTGAGGGTACGCGTTTCACGGTCAAAGATGAAAAATCGCTTGTTCCAATTATGAAATTTTGACCCAAGCTTGGATAGTCTTCCTTGGGCAGTTGTTTTCGTCACCTTGATGTCAGGACAAAGTTCCAATTGGTGGCCACTGGTTTCGACGTGACCCCGCAGGTCAAACTGTGCTTCTAATTGAGGTAAATATCTCGTCAGTGGGCGACTCTGAAGTAGGTAAAATCGGTAAAATCAAATTAAATATATTTTTATACACTCAATAGATTCTTATTTTCCTTCACAAAATGTCAGAAACAAAATAAAAACGGTATGGGGAATGGGATTTTTTATGGAGGAAGGGCCCTGTCAGTTTTTGGTATACTCAGATCGTCGACACAGGCGAGAGTAATAAAAAGAAAGAAAACTCTACGAAACATATCTGTTTCGAGTCAATCCGTCATACTCATACTGCTCATAGAACGACGATATTTTTTCAGTCATTAATTCCGCCTTCCGTCAGTATAAAAAATTAAGCTTAACCGTAGATCTCTCTGATGGTTCCCTGTCTATGGATAATGGTTGAATATATCAGGGGAAACGGAATAAAAATCATTTGCAAGTTTTATATAATTTTAATACGATGCCACCTTGAATGACGCTGTAAAACTCATCATCATCATCATCTGATGAAACACATCACACTCTAGTAGCATCGTATAAAAAGATTATCTACAAAAATGATGATGATGATGCCCATGAACTTGATCTTTTGGCACATCAACAATGCTTTATATTCATTGCAGTAACAACACTTTCTCAACAAAGTTTTTATTTTTCCTGGATTACACACTAATTGGATCACTGTGAGCCAGAACTCATGCTAAACAACTGCTCGTGATATATTATGTATAGGGATACGACAAGCAGTATAAAGAAAGGTTTTGTAGGTGTTAATCGAAAAGTTCAGAGGCAGATGACGTTTTAGACAATTGGGATGAGTTTAATATGACGCTGATGGCTGATGATACTACTTCACACATGTTTATGTTAAAGTAAGGTACGTATAAAAACGGCTGATTTGACAGACATGCAACTTTTGTGACGTTATTTTTTTCAAGGAAATGCCGATTTTTCGATGATATATGCTCTGTAAAAAAAGTAGAGCAGTTTTTAATTTTATTGTCTGGTTAAATGTAAATTACAACGCGTTAGTCATCATCATCATCATCTTTGACCTTCATGCCGATGGAAAAGATTTTTCAAGATGGTTTTTTTATTCCATAAACTTAATATCTTGCATCCATCCTAGGGAAACAAGTCTAGTGCGGGATTAGACAGGGAAATTGATTTTATTGTGTATGTGCCAAATAAGTTTTTCCACACAAAATAAAAACCTTTGAATAACTTGTCATGAGAAATCACTCGTAGCGAAAAGTGTGGCTGATCACTCATCGCGAATAATAATAAACCGTCGGTTTTTAATGAACATGCATACCTCATTTTAAGTATGCTTGTTCAAATATGTACCTATAAGACAGCTTGTTCGTGTGTGACTGTTATATCCATGTTACATTGGAAGTCTGAAGTCAAAATGAGGACCTGATGACAAGGACCAACCATCTTATATATAACATGCATTTTCCTTATCGTGTACTATGGTATTAGTATTGGCTGTCAAATCGTGGAACTGTTTATCCACCGTGAAATTTTTTGGCACAGTTAACAAGTTTGATGATGATGGAAAGTTGAAAGTAATAAAAAAAATATGGTTTTTGACACATTCTTAAAAAATATCAAAATACGTAAATCCCGCACTACACCTGCTTCCGGGAATTTGTTTTTTCTGCAACCAACCAAGTCTACCTGCCCGCATTTTAAATAATACAATATTATTAATAATAATAACAAGCCTATAACATGCTAGATGATGATGATGATGACCTTCTTTAAACCAAAAACGTAAGGTTTGATCAAGAGTCATTATATTAGTTTTATTATGCGGGCGGTGTGTGAAGTTTGGTGAAATGATCATA
The DNA here is from genome assembly GCA_027744095.1 of Zhuqinia jingwanae. Taxonomy (NCBI): domain Eukaryota; kingdom Metazoa; phylum Arthropoda; class Collembola; order Entomobryomorpha; family Paronellidae; genus Zhuqinia; species Zhuqinia jingwanae. The sequence goes on along the minus strand of JAHZNC010002462.1, from coordinate 5,537 downwards.
ACATGCAATAAAGTAAAGTGGGGCTAATTTTTTTTATTTGAGATTAAAATATTTATAATGATTTATTTATTTTGTATTAAAATTTAACTATCTCGAGCAGAATTGGATTTCTTTATTTACTATCATTGTACAATTATATATCTATTTTCGTACAGTATTAAAAAAAAGTCAGAAAAATCCCTGCATATTGTACAATATTACGTGTAAGCATAATATTTACTATTATTTTTTGCTTGGAGGGGGAATGGGGTTGTATTTTTATATATATTGTTCACGATCCAACTTCCTACACTGAGGAGGAGACCTCTGACGATGGTAGGGATTTCAAGGTGATGAAACCGGGAAGGCTACGTGTGCGGATGCACTGAGGGGGTTTGGGTCATAAATAAATGGAGGGTAACTTTTTATTTTGTTTCTTTGTTTTGTTTTGAAGAATAAAAATATTATGAATTGAATTTTTAAAATAAGAACAAACTCATACCTGGATTCGATGTTTGTCCCTCATAATAACTATCGAGTTATCGTCATATGCCGAGCCGTCAGATAATGGTCGAGTTTCCTCATAGGCGGCTGCCATCTCTTTCGTCTTCTGCTTCATCTGTTAAAAAATACATAAAATAGAATGTCATATTTAAATTGAGCTTATATTCTCTCGCTCTCTCTCTTTTGCAATATTATGCATACATAAAAACCGCATGCATTGAAAATTGTTGATGATTTCGTTGCATGCATATAACATCTATATCTATAAATAGCATTTCAGGAGGAAATAGTAACCTGAAATATTTTCACATCATATTCTGCACTTGACAGCAGCCGCATCCTTTTAACGTCGTGAAATGTCATTAAAATCATGAAAAGTACAGGCGACGTTTTCGTGTGCAAGTATCATAATATGTAATATATGCATATGCATTTCAAAATTCCCCCTAAAAAATGATGCCTGACAGTGATCTGTATTTATTACTTATGAAGATGACCGTGCAAACGTCTTTAATGTATTTTTATCACATAAATATGCCAATTCAGATGACAAGGTCTAGGCCAACTAAATATTTCCCCCGTGATATACAACATGTTTTGGACTTTTTTTCTGTAAGAAAATATCCGAATAGCACAAACACAAAAGTTATCTACATTCAACACACGCCAAAGTTATAGTACAGACAGACGACTTGTCATCTGCTCAGTGTGCTGTGTATATTATGGGCACCCACGAACTGGGCACTTGCATTTTCCTCCCCTAATATAATATAAAACATTATTATCCTGACGGCACTTAAGAATATAAAAGAGACGATAAAATACATGACATGAACAGAATGAAAATATATATGCACAAAAAAAAACGCTTTATATTTCTGAAAACGTTTTTTCCAAAAAAAATCCTTTCTTTCCACCAAAAAACGAAGGAGAAAGCTATTGTGACTTAAACCTGTGCCATCATCGGTCTCCACTTACATTTTTTTTACAATCTTCCCATACATCAAAACATTATCAGTTGCAATCACCATCCATCAGAATAGCAGACACAAAATAATGTATAATCGGATCTCCACATCACCATTTCACATGTATTTTTTTCAGGGATTTTTTTTTCAAAAACTTCTTTCAAAAAGAAACGAAGAAATATTCGTGATCTTATATTCTTCATCTTTTATAGAGATGTCATATACTTTACGGATTAGTTTGCATGCATATAAAAAAGAGGAAAAAGGTAAGAGGTCAACACTACTATTCTGCACACAGGTCGGACAAGACGTGTGGGTGTGGATATGACCATCAGAAAGAGATACAATTTATCTTTTCCATACAGAATAGCTATTACTTACTCAGACTAGCGGCTTTGTAAATAAGATATTTTTTCACATTTACATTCTATTTATATATGTTTATACTACTTGTGTTTATACATATTACATTACATATAGGAAAATTGGATTTGTAGCATGAAAATAGGAATGACTCGGAAGATTTAGTAAATTTGAAATTATTGACCTCACTCGGAAAGTTTTGATTTCATATCATAATAATAATAATAATATTTCTCAATCATCATCATCATCATATTATCATCATCATCCGCCATATAGGATTTTTTTACTACTACTACTTCAAGAAAAAAATAAAGATACAAAATCTCATAACGACCACCCAAAAAAATACGTTACTTATGCATATCTCGATTTCTGCTACTGCACACGCCTATTTTAGATTGAAGTCAAGTAAAAATCATGATGTACACTTGTAAATTTGTTTCTAAACTGTTCCCATTTTTCAACGCTTAAGCTAACATTCATGATATCAAAATCGCGCTCCGCTCAAGCACACACATACTCTACCATACGATGAACCAACCATATCAGAAGTATGTATTATTATTATGTCATTTTCGTTTTGGCAATAAAAACAGTATATTTTCCCACACACACACAGAGAGATAGACACAGAGAACTTTCAAATATCCTATAAAAATTTGACCATCTTCCATACATTTTCAAAAGGAATGAGATAACAACATGCAAGCACACACACACACATGATTTCTACAAGGAACTACCATATTTGCTGGCACAAAATATATTCATTTTTTTCTTTCCTCTTCTCCTTCTTCTTTTTCACTCTTTCTATTTCCGCTTACTCCACAGACGATATAGCGGGAAGTAAAAAAATAAAAATGAAGGAGTTTACTCACAAATAAAAAAAGTAAAAATGGAATTTCTTGGGAAATAGTAAAAAAAAAGTAGCTAAAGAAATGGACACACAAATGGAATAGCACCATCATCATCACATCACACACAAACTCTATCCATATAAAGAAGACTCCTTATTTTTTTAGGTAATAGTACAGAAAAAAATACGTAAAATATTGCAAATAAAAAGATAAGAGAGCCTAGTACAAATATGGAATTGAGCAAAAAGAGAAATCAAGAAAATGCTTCAGTAGAGAAAAAAACTAAAAGGGAAAGAAAACTTTGGAACCCATAAAAATCCCACCCTGAATATAGTATAAAAAACATGTCCTTGTATAGACACTTGAAAATATTTTGTTTCTTCTTCTTCTTCTTAACTTTAACCATTCTTATTTTACTTATTTTTCTACGAATAGTAGAAGTAGTAGTAGTAGTACCCTTGTGTCTGCTATTTCTATACACTTCAACTTCAAATAAATGCAATGTTTTCACTGACATCATACCCACAAAAAGCCAGCACGTGACAATCTCCTTGTGTGTCCTTTTTTTATGTGATACCTAATAACATTTCCGGCTTCATTTCATACAAAAAAATACCATTTCTAAAACCCATTTTTTGTTACCGAATAAACCCTGTTCCATTTTTTTTTCTATCATAGAAAGTATGCAGGAGGAATAACACGGTAGTGGCGGTGCTAGCACAAAGAAAGCAGAAAACTCAGTAATAAGACACTAAAGCTATTATATTCCATTATTCTTGGCTTCCCTTTTTTCGGCTTTTTATGTTCAAAAGGATTTTTTGTATTGTAGTACCGAGTGGAATTATATAAAAACCTTGTTTCTATTTTCATTGAACAAATTGGGATATCTTTTAAAATACATAGTGATTGTACTATTATTGTTGTCTGTAGAATGCATTTTAGCCACCACTATTACTTTACTACATGCATACATGGTTTTTTATGATATCAGCCTTATATATGTTTAAAATTGCTTATCAAGAATGTCTTATACCATTGGGAAAAGGTGTGATACATGTTAGATATGTATTTATAGTACACTTTTAAAGAAAAGATATTACAAGACAAGGTACTAATTTATACACAACCTGTACATGTTCATTTTTGTTGTAGCTTCACCGATCACTTCATGTTTATTCGCGTGCATAATAAACATGAATGATGCAATGCGGTCTCACACTTTGAGTAAAAATGAGTTTAAACGCCCATTTTTAATCAGCCATTGTATTGTTTTATATCTAGTTCCACGAAAAGTTATGAAATTTAAAAAAAAAGTCAATATTATCTTGTGAAAAGTACACCCACCACGACCTATTTGCATGAAACCGAATAGTATATAATATTATGTTACAATAACTGGAATTGAATACGGTAGCAATAATAAAAAAGGAAGCAATTTCAGAAAAAAAAATACACATAGGTGAAAAAAATAACGAGATTTTTTTTCCTGAAAAGTTTTTCTACCGTATTTTCTCTCTTCATTTTTCTACAAAAAAACGGCAATTGTCATTGATGGCATTTTGATGCCGTGATATTGCATAGCTATCCAATTTTCGCAATAATACAATAAAAAACTGTACAACTTTTTTTCTTGAGGACCAAAAAAGTAAGTACATGAAAGTACCGAAAAAAAGATACATAATAACATAAAACATAACATATTCATACCTCATACGGTACTATAAGGGGATAATGAAGGAACGACATTGTTATCCGCAACAAGCTTGCTTGAAAAACAGCGAGTGGGTCGTAGTAGTGAATCGCTTCTTTTCAAATCAAGTGTCGAGCTCGTAAAATGTAGTCGTTATATAGCTTGTGTATAAAGGAACTTAACAGCTCCTCAATTTTTTTTTCTTCCTTCTTGTCTTGGTTTTCTGGTGACGCGTGCTGTTTCAATCTTTGAAGAAGACAAGAAAGTTATGCTTGTGAGCGAAAAAAAAGTTGACAATTTCCTTTTTCCTAGTTTCTTTTCCTGGCAGAAAAACAGTAGCAGCAGCAGTAGGAAAAGTGTCAAGCTTTGATTGGACCCTAAGGAACGTGCCGTAGCTGCGAAGTTGTCGTGTATCCGGGACTTGATACAGAAGAAGCGGGATGTTAAAGGGATAATATAATATCGAGTTGTCTTGTAAGAAAATTGTATTGGGTGTATGTGTGCATATAAAACAAACTCACAAAAAAACCATATAAAAAATTCTTTTCACGGATTTTTATGCGAAAAATGTTGGCTTATTTTCGAATGTTCCAGTTTATTTGACCGACTTTCAAATGGGCCGTGAGATGTTTCAAATGTGAATTTGAAACTAGCGGTTCTTCTAGAAATAAAACGACTACTAGACACGTAGTATTTAGTGTTGTTTTCAATAAGATACACATACACACAGCACCTTCCTTCCGTCACAGAGAACACTCTACTAACAAATGAAAATAATAGAAGGTAAAAACGTGTTAGTAGTATGTAGGTTTTTACTACTGCCTTCTCTCCTTTTTGCTACTTATTTCACGAATTGCACACGCATTTCACATTGAATAATATTTTTGTTGTATGCAACAAGCAAAGGTAAAACAAATAGCAAGTCAAAGAAAAGTCAATGTACGACCAATTCTACTTCTTCTCGGGACAACGTCGGCTTCACCGCCACCACCGGCATGAGAGCAGATTTGCGACTGGTTGCACGAAACTATGAACAACTCATATAATTACATGTTAGACTAATGAGCTACTTGTCACTAAATTCTTCTTCCCTCTTCTATTCTGGAAGTTGTTGTTGTGTGATTTATTACAGTTTAACCACACAAAGAAAACGCCGAATGACACAAAGCAAAC